>JARBWK010000007.1:135686419-135736959 GCA_030556195.1 Anolis apletophallus
AATAAATCTAACCTGTACACTGCAAGGTCAAGGATGAATTGGTTGTTTTCTTCATCCTCTTTAAGGAAAAAAGGAAGCTCTGGCAACATAAAAGACCAACATAAAAATGAATAAAGCCCAGCACTCTGAGTTTAAAACTGATAGTGGTGTTTTAGATTTATTTCAACATGATCTAGCATTTAACAAGATAAGCATCCTTCACCCCATATATCTGCAAGATCCTGAATAAATGCATGATCCGTGTTTTAAATTGAAGGAAGAGTTGAAGCACAGCACAAGGTCAGATGAAATTTTGAGCTAGAGATCCATGTTTGAAGAGAGACACCTGCTGGTAGAGCCATGCTATGTCTGTATTACCTATGAAGCAGAATTTTCTTTTTGCCCTACAGCAGGCATCTTCAAATTGCAGCCCTCCAGCTGTTTGGGCCTCCAACTCTCAGAATTCCTAACCAAGTTGGTTAAGGCTTCTGGGAATTGGAGGCCCAAACAGCTGGAGGGACACAATTTGAAAATGCCTGCCCCGGACAGACGGCCTGGTGTAATGGCTTGAGGATTAGACTATAACTCTGAAGACTATAGTTTAAATCTCTGCTTGATCATGAAATCTTCTAGGTGACCTGGGGCACGTCACACTCTCTCAGCCTCAGAGGAAGGCAACACAAACCTTGACTTTCAAAAGGCTTTTGACAAAGTCCCTCACCAAAGGCTCCTAAATAAGCTCTTCAGCCATGGAATCAGGGGACAGGTCTTGTCCTGAATTGGAACCTGGCTAAACTGTAGGAAACAAAAGGTGGTAATAAACGGACATTTCTCTGGGTGGAAAGAGGTGAGAAGTGGCGTACCCCAAGGTTCAGTTTTGGGTCCGTTACTTTTTAATTTATTCATTAATGATCTGGATGTAGGAGTGAATTCTGAGGTAGCAAAGTTTGCAGACGACACTAAATTGTTCAGGGTAGTTAAAAATGAAACTGATTGTAAAGAGCTCCAGAAAGATCTCTCGAAATTGAGTGAATGGGCAACAAAGTGGCAAATGCATTTTAACCTAAACAAGTGTAAAGTCATGCACATCGGGGCAAAGAACCCCAACTACACCTACAAATTGATGGGGTCAAAGCTTTCCGAGACAAACCAGGAAAGGGATCTTGGGGTCTTGGTGGACAGCTCAATGAAGATGTCTACCCAGTGCGCAGCAGCAGTGAAAAAGGCAAATTCTATGCTAGGCCTGATCAGAAAGGGAATCGAAAATAGGTCAGCAAATGTTGTATTACCTCTCTACAAATCGATGGTAAGGCCACATTTGGAGTACTGTGTACAATTCTGGTCTCCGCACCTTAAGAAGGATATAACGGAACTGGAAAAGGTACAGAAAGGGCAACAAGAATGATCCAAGGGATGGAGTGGCTCCCTTATGAAACCAGGTTGCAACGCCTTGGTCTTTTCAGCCTTGAAAGACGGCGTTTAAGAGGTGACTTGATCGAAGTGTATAAAATCATGCATGGGATAGAAAAGGTGAATAAAGAAAAATATTTTCTTTGTCACAAAACACTAGGACTAGAGGGCACTCCCTAAAGCTCCAAGGTAGGAAAAATTAGGACTAATAAAGGAAATATTTCTTCACCCAGAGGGTCATTGGGTTATGGAACTCACTTCCAGAGGAGGTTGTGACAGCTGTCAGCCTGGACAGCTTCAAGGCAGGATTAGACAGATTCATGGATACCAAGGGAATCAGTCGTTACTGAAAAGGACATTCAAGTGCCACCTCGGAGTTGGTTGAGATAGGCAGGATTTCCCTGGGTACTGGTTGTGGGGGGTCGGGAGCAGGTCAGGGTTTTGCCCTCCCTTCTGCTCGAGATCCCCATGTACAACTGGTGGGCCACTGTGTGATACAGAATGCTGGACTAGATGGGCTGAGGTCCGATTCAGCATGGCTCTTCTTATGTTCTTATGTTCTCTTCTGAACCAATCTTACCAAGAAAACTTTGTGATGGGGTCACCATAGGTCCAAACAGTTTGAAGGTAGACAACAACAAACTTGTCCCATCATTTCAAAGAACTCTGAAGAGTAATCTTTATGTAGATTAACATTGATGATGAACCCATTTAGAAAATGGGAACCTGACATGGTACAAATATTTGAGGCTGGAATATACTATCAAGCTATCTTGTACCAAACCAGAGGACTGACTTTTGACTTGCAGCAGCATTTCATGATCCCATACAAGTCTCTTTTTCATCATATACTATCCAGTCAATGAACCTAGAATCTCCCAGATGCAAAGCACATCTGTCCCCATAGTACTTAAGGTAGATCAGTTCTCATTTTTAATTCAGACTAGTTTGGGGACCCAGCAGTGCCCGGGTTATTTGAGAAAGGCATTGTTTGTTTTTTAAAGTTTGTTAATATCAGTTTGGTAATATATAACGCTATTTATTAGGGAAAAAAGCCAGTCTTTCCTTTTGTTTTTATGAATATTTCCAATAGAAAATGCATAAGGATGTGGGTGAACTATAATTCCCAGAATCATGGGTCAATCCTTCTTAAACCCTGCCATTATTCAAAGTTGGCCATATTGGGGGGGGGGGGGTGCCAAGTGTGGTCCAGATCCGGTATCAGCTGGGTTCAGTGATAAGGATGAACTACATCTTCCAGATTCCCAGAAAATCATGCCAAAAGACTGCCAGTATGCATAGTGGCCATGTTGGGTCTGTGTGCCAAGTTTGGTCCAAACCCATCGTTGGCTGGGTTCACAGTGCTCTCTGGATGTAGGTGAACTACAACTCCTATAAATCAAGGTAAATTCTCCTATACCTGGTCATGGGGGTTCTGCATGCCAAATGTGGTCCAGGTCCATTATTGAAGGGGGTCACACTGCTCTGCCTTGATGCAGGTGAACTACAACTTCCACCCTGTTGAGTCAGTCCCCCAAACCCCTCCAGTCTGTTCAGTTGATCAATTCCTCTGTGTTTGCTGTGTGCCATAGAAAAGGGTTAAGGGGAAGGTAGTGGGGGGTCATGCAAATTCCACACAAGGAACCCTGGGATGCCTGCCTGTGGTGGAGGAAACATGTCAAATCTAGGATGACATTCTCCCCAAATGAAAGCACTCCTTGGGTGGTGGTTCATAGTGTTTAAGGAGGACATTGCCAGGGTTTGGGCAACATGTTCGTGGTGCTCGCTCTAACCTGGAAGACTCACGCAGAAACAACAAGCATAGTGGTATCAACGATCCATATAATCAATAGTCATACATATCCATATACATTTATCAGTAATCAAGCAAATATCAGTTATCAGTAATTGAACAATATACAAACAAACATCACCCCGGAGGGTTCCTACCCTTAACGTCGCATGTCCATGTTTAGATACATAAGTCCGATACAGTTCAAGCACAAAGGTGGGATTTTAGGGTGGAAGTCCGGGGGGGCTTGGTCAGAAACGCCCAAAGTGACAAGGGTGGTAAGGAGAACGGAGTTAGGTAGGTGAGTCGGTTAAGTTCAAGGCAATGCTGAAGTGGCGGCAGATCCGAATAGACTTAAACCGATCCAAAAAAGCAGGCCGACGAGGATAACTCTGTACGATGGTACCAACTCTCGTTTCGACCCGGTGAGAGAAGGGTATTTATCAAGGCCAGTAGTAACAAATTAACTCCTGTAGTATGAGTGGTAAAGGTACATTTTCAGAGCCATGGAGGTAAAGTCATACATCCATGGTAAGACCAGCGGCGATGTTAAGGGTAGGAACCCTCCGGGGTGATGTTTGTTTGTATATTGTTCAATTACTGATAACTGATATTTGCTTGATTACTGATAAATGTATATGGATATGTATGACTATTGATTATATGGATTGTTGATACCACTACGCTTGTTGTTTCTGCGTGAGTCTTGCTGCTCGCAACCCCCCACCCCCTTTTTTGTTGTTGTGTGCTCGCTCTAACTTGCAATGTCAATGGAGGCAGTGCCTTTGGAGGATTCTCAGCACTTGAAACTATAGTCTGTTTGTGGAGGTGGGAGGCTCTCTGTGTAAGTGGACACCTCTGTCACACACACACACACACACACACACACATTTTTTTCACTTTTGTTATGTGTATAGATAGATAAATGTTCTTTATCCATTGGAACAAATACCCTGTGAAGGCAGGGGACAAAAAGGGAAAGAATCAATATATTCTTGATCTTGTATCTTGATAGCTGCAGAGAATTTTCTTACTCTGGCCATACTATGCAAAATAACCTGACCTAATATACAGGGCAGCTGAAGCTCACTGAACCCTCAAGAGTGCAATACAGAAATATAAAATTATCTTTTCTGTGAAACACATTGATCTCACTAATTCAGCATTTTTAAAACATCTTGTGAAGAGATCTTTAAAGATTACTACCAAGTTACATGACATTAGCAGGTGACCAAGAGAGCTACTTCAGGCATGACCACTGGGCCTCCTTTGCTTTGAACAGCAGATTTGAAAAGCAAACAACACAACTCCCATGTCACATCACAGTTCACTTTAAAGGTCACTTTACATGACACAGATCATTGCAGAAACATGTACAAATCCCTTGTAAGCATGCAGAAAAAACAAGGTGTTTTGCCAACATCTATGGCAGGCATCCTCAGAGGTTTAGGGGTCTGACCACATAGGAAAGCCGATGAAGAAACACAACCTACAAACAATCTACAAACCCACTAAAAGAATCCAACAAAGTCTACATCCAGCAAAGGACTGGAGGGATCCTCTCACCTCTGCGGGAGTCTACCATATACCATGCAGCTGTGGACAAGTTTATATAGTGACCACCAAATGCAGCAATGCCCAAACATGAATTAAGGAACATGAAAGGCACTGCAACTAATCCAGCCAGAGAAATCAGCCATAACAGAGCACTTGATGAACCAACTTGGACACACCATACTATTTGATAACACAGAAATGCTGGACCACTCTAACAACCACCATGTCAGACTACACAGAGAAGCCACTGAAATCCACAAGCATTATGGACAATTTTAACAGAAAGGAAGAAATAATGAAAATGAACAAAATCTGGCTCCCAGTATTTAAAAAAACCTCTAAAATCCTAACAGTAAATAAAGAACAATGCTCAAAAACAGGGGAAATCCTGATAAGAATCAATCAGAGCCAGCTAATCACCTCCCAACAAAGGATTCCCCCAGACAGGAAGCAGCCAGATCTTGAAACTGCTAGGCCATTAAATGCTAATCAAGGTGACCAATTGCAACATTCACACCTGCTTCAAACAGACAAGAGTCCTTTCTCCCAATCTGGTCATTTCAAAGATATATAAACCTCACTTACCTAGTTTACAACAAAGCCCTCAACCTCTGTGGATGCCTGTCATAGATGTGGGCAAAACATCAGGAGAGAATGTTTCTGGAACATGGCCATACAGCCCAGAAAACTCATAGCAACCCTAAATGAAACTGACTGTGATTTGGGAGAAGCTACCAGATTGTCACATGCATGGTATCCTTATGGGTAGTGTTTATCAGAGTTCATCAGCGGCAATTATGTCATGAAGGAAACTTGTGGCTCAGACCTTCAGCATGACTTCATGGAAAGAGGATAATAGTGTATATCATCCAGTAACTATTGACAACACAAGTCCCTGTGGCCCTGGAAGATTTCTCTAATCTGTCTGTAACTCTCAGAAGCATATGTCTAATCTGTCAACAAACATTCTAAGGTATTGCATACTTGTCGGTCTCACAAAAGCAAGCTACTCCTGGCTTTTTGTACAGCTGCCAACACATTTTAAACAACTTGAAGAGATCGATAAAACAGTGCTTGTCTTGTGAGACAATGTAGGTAAACACCAATATTTCTGTCTTGCCATTGTTTGCCTTTCTCCTCATAGCATTCAAGTACGATGCATATACAGTAAATCATTCACTTTGTAAAAATAAAATGGTATATTATCTATGATGTGAATTGTTCTTTTAAAATGGAATCTGAATATAAAAGATAGCAAAGGTGACAACATCATTAATTTTACTCAACGAACATAAAAGTGAGTACTTAGACCTTTGTTAAAACCCTCATTCTCCAAAATGAGAAATCAGTATCTGAATTTAAAGAAAAATTGTGAAAACATTTGTATGTATAAGCATACATTTTTCTAATTTAGGTTGTGGTATTTTGTCAGTGTCTGGCACAACCATATATTTCTTGTAAATTTATCAAAATAAGTTATGGCTTATTGATTTCGCTCTGACAAAGTTTACTCTAGGTAAAAGATTTTTAACATACTTAGGTTCATTTACATTCAGAACTCGCCCTTCAGGGGTTATCAAAGTCCTTGGTTGCTTCTCTTTCTTCAATTGTTCTCTATCAAAAAAGCAAGGAAAGTAGTTTCCAGGTTAGATTATTTCTGCATTTTTATCCCTTCTGTGAGGCAGTAAAGATAGGAATGGAAAAACAGGATAAAGCCTGTCAGGTGTAATTTCATTTTTTATTAAAACGCAAAAGCATTCACTTTAACACTTCAAGGACATACCTGATGTGCCACTTCACATTAGAAAAACAAATAAAGAAAAATTGCACACAAGTGGAATTCCTCATCATCTGGACTGAATGCCAGACCAAATGATGAGGCCTCGCCATGTCCCACATAACACTTCTTTAACTTCATGATCTTAAGCATAAAACTTAATTCCAAGGGGGTATGGTTAAAACCAGGATGTGTGGAACTTCAATGTTCATATGTTAATGCGATTCTATAAACATTTCTGCTTGACTCCATTATGTGCAAACTCATGGTGAGCAATGATAGCATCAAGGTTGGCATTAGTCAAGATTTCTAGATAATTTTTGTAATTAGAACATTGAGATCCACCAACTGAAACAATGGTGGAAAAAAAACAATACATTGAGTACTTCTAAGGCCCCTTCCACACTGCTGTAGAAGATTCCACATTATCTGCTTTGAACTGGGTTACAAGGCAGTGTAGACTCAGATAATCTAGTTCAAAGCAGATATGGTGAATTATCTGCCTTGATATTCTGGGTTGCATGGCTGCGTGAAAGGGCCCTAAGCCCAATAATTTGTTCTAAATATAAGAAGAAATAGAGTTGGATCTCATTAGTGGACAGATGAATGTTTTATACAAAGACACATTAAAATCACATGCTAACTATATTATTTGTTGTGCTAATGCATTGCATTTTCATGACTTAGGGCCCCTCCACACAGCCATATAACCCAGAATATCAAGGCAGATAATCCACAATATCTGCATTGAACTAGGTTATCTGAGACCACACTGCCATATAATCCAGTTCAATGTGGATTTTATACAGGTGCATGGAAGGGGCCTTAGTTAAAAACAAATATAACCCACCACAGTAGGCCCTTGGTATCCACTAGGTTTTGGTTAGAGGACCCACACAGTTACCAAAATCTGTGGGTGTTCAGGTTCTATGATATACAATGGCACTGTAAAAAAGATGTCCCTTGTTTGTTTGTTTTTTAAAAAATGGCAAAATTAAGTTTTGCTTTTTCAAATATTGACAGGGAGGGAGATATTGAAAACAATAAATTTCACTCTCAACAATATTAGTAGAAGACATCCCTGAAAAAAAATCACTTAGTAAAATCTATAGTTATTCAATAGCAAAGAAAATTCATAACCTTTTTGCAGGCAGTGAATACCTGAGGCTTGAAATGTATTCATTCACTTCTTAGATTAAAGTATTTTATATATTATCCCATTCATGCCCTTATCTGTAATCACTGATGTAGATCCAGTCCACAAGTAACCAGATAGTACTCTGTTCTGCACTTCATCCACTTTCCCGGGCCTATGATTTGCTGTTTGCACTATCCCATGCCTAACACTTTTCTAGTTAGCCCATGTCCATTTAGTAACTGTGGCCATTGGTTTTGTTGAATCCCTACTGATGGAGCTACAATGAAATGGGTTTTTAATATTTTTATCTTTAATGAGTTTTTTGCATATTTTTTTGTATTTTATGGTGTTTTGTTGTTGTTATTTGTCTGTTAAGTTTAATTAGTTGTGTTATATTATTGAATGTGTTTATTTTGATGTAATTGTCTGTATGGTTTCTTTTCAGCAATTGAATGTTTGTGTTATGTGTTGGAAACCACCCTGAGTCCCTAAGGGGAGATAGGGCAGTATACAAATAAAATTTACTATTATTATTATTTCTTAAAGAACACTTGTTTTCCCTATAAATAGTCCCAGGGTCAGTCCTCAATGGATTAAAAAGCATCTCCTACTGAGCTTTGGAAGAGATTTTCTGAACAGTGCAGGAGTGTATATGGACATATGCTTCTGCTTGCATATTTTGGTTATGTCAACACTTCTAATTTGGTTAAGAGTTGCTCGTGGATAAACAGCTTAGCAAACATCCCAGCTCCCAAAAGAATGCACTGTTGCTTGCTACAACAGAGTCACTTTTCAACATTTACGAGCAATGACCTTGGGTGCCCTCGTCCATGCCCATGTACCAGCTTAATTCTCCCATTGCTACAACTATCACAGCCTGTGAGCCCCTGAAGCATCCATCAGGAACATTGACACAGTCAGTATCTGTAAAGGCTGTTTGGATTACAAAACACTTTAAGCCTTCTAAAATACAGCCATGAAAGGCATACAGAGAAGAAGAGAAGTGTTTTACAGATCTGGTATTCTGTTTTTTGTTGTTGTTTTTTTAATCAGATTTGGGAGGATTACCATTCAAGAAACACAGAGAAAGCTCCATTACCTATTTTCTTTGGCTTTCTTTTTTTCTTCAACATATCTGTGGGCTTCTAACCTAGCCTCTGGAGTATGAGGCACAGGTTGCTCCCAAAAGGCTCTCTCTTCTTCATCTTCCATCATCAAGTCATAGTCTTTGTTTTCTTCTTTAGTTTCCTGGTGCTTCTTTCTCCCTTCTACAGAATAGCAACTAAAAACAATACACAAAAGAATTACCCTTGAAACAATGTTATTTATTTAGATCAGTGCTTCTTAACCTGTTCGCCGAAGACCACCAATAGGCTGCAAGGATGAAAATATGGTCCGCGAGCCTCCTTCCGCTTTATTTATTTATTTATTGTATTTATTTTATTTCTGCTCCTTTCGTGCTGCCAGCCATTCCTTTCCTGTTACTGACCATGGCATATCTTGTGTATCAGAAACTAGAGATGATTAGGTCTATCCAATGCAATTCTCTGAATCATCACCCCAAACCAAATCTAAAGTTGACCAAAAACTCATTCGTAACCCTTTTTGTACTAATGTTGGAGAGTAGTCACTGGTCAAAGTGATCCAGAACAATTGGATGTATTAGAGACTCCAATTACATTAGTGGTACAAGTTTTATGCTAGTGCCCTAACAGATTTCCAGCTTTAGAGAAATGTGTGACAACCTAATATTAGTGATATGCTAAGTAGTTTGCCTACCAGAACATGTTTATACACAGAGAGAGAGAGAGAGAGAGAGAGAGAGAGAGAGAGAGAGAGAGAGAGAGAGAGAGAGAGATGCATTCACATACTTGGTGGCACTGATATCTGTGCACCGTTGTCCACGAACTCCCAAATTGTGTTTCTTCTGCCTCAGCTTCTTCTCTTTCTTTTCTTGCATCTGTTTTTCAGCCTCTTCTTTTTCTTTTCTTCTTTTGATGAGATAGGCTTGCTCCTGTTTTTGGATTTGTTTTTCTATCTTGGCTAAGTTCTGTAAAGCCTTAATCCTCTCTGAACGTTCTATATCTTTGCCATCCAAAACCTAAGGAGAAGAAAAATCCAGTAAAAGCCAATACATCTTCTGTTCAACACTGCTATTAAATTACTCTTATAAGATTGAAAATTTCCAAAAACCAGTTCATATGCATAAAGTTTAGTGCCTTGTGTCTTGAGTAAGCCTTGATTTCAAGATCCTTCAAGATCCTGTACATTCAACAATAGATTTACTCAATCAAAAGAGAGTTAGCCAATGTCAACAAAAGGGTCACAATATTGGCCTTTGGTTATTCTCTTTTTTTACATGGGAAGCAGACATCACAACAATTTATTTAAGGGTTGTCTATCAAATAAAAATATTGATAAATCATGTGAGATTTAATCAATCAATTGACTGGAGCTCAGACACCTTTCAGGATGGCGCACAGTATTTGTGTATGTATAAAAATTTGTGTATACAGTGGACTCTCTGGATCTGCAATTCCCACTGACTCCAGATTGGGAAGCCCCACATTGTTAAATGGTCAGGCTTTTAAAGTGTATTTATTGTATTGTATTTTATTGTAAATTTTATTGTAAATTTATGATGCTTTTGGATTTTAAATGTTAGTATTGAATACTTGCTGTTTGCCGGTCTGAGTCCCTCTTCGGAGGTGAGAAGGCCGGGGTATAAAAGTTTTAAATAAATAAATGAATAAATAAATAAAATTATGAGCTTCCCATCACTGCCATGTAATAGTATGTAGCATGATCATCCATATTTTTTTTGAATCTTTATGTCAAGGAATCGAACCTCATGGATACAATGGACCCACTGTTTACATACGCACATATATAAATCTGCTACCTATTAAACAGTGGCACACTTCTTGTTGATTTTCTGGTTCTTCAGTATTTTTAGTTATCTTTTGAAAAATAAAACACACTGATTTTGATGGGCTTAGTCCAAACAAATATACAACCACAGCTTAAAAGTTTCTTAAAGGTTGAATTAAAAGGATGAATCAATTAAATGTTGCACTGTAATTACACTGCGTGATAAATGCTTATCTGTATTTTGCATTACTGTGTTGGATGAGTAATTTTCAATCTCTGACTAGAGCTCTGAAAATTATTGATAAAAGTAATTAAGTACTCACTACCTTGCCTTTCTCCTCCCACCCTCTCCAAAATTTAGAAAGGCGAGAAGGAATTTAGCAGCATCTCTGAGAAAAATTGGTTTTAGCATGAGTCTTTAGAGATTTCAAGCCACTTGGTGCTAAATTAAATCCATCTCAGACACTGCTAGGTTTCCGCTCTTCCTCATATCCATATGCTGAAACAGACCAGGATGATTTCTTTTATTGTTAACACCAATACTTCTTCCTATTGAAAAAAATAACCTACGTCACTCGTTGTTAAGAAGACATTCTAGCTATACACATACTGTATATACTAGAGTATAACCCAAACCGAATATAAGCTGAGGCGCCTCATTTTACCACAAAAAGCTGGGAAAACTTTCATATGTTTTGGCTCTGTCCCAGGGCAAGGAAATATTGGAGTATGGTGCATAGGGAGGTGGAAAAACTACTGGGAAAATTTTTTAAAAAGGAACCAGACAAATTCATACTAGGGATTATAGACAATGACTTGGACAAAAGCGAAAAAAGAATCTTCTTGCTTGCCATGACGGCTGCCAGGACACTACTCGCCACCCACTGGAGATCAGAAACTATTCCCTCAAAGGAGGCATGGAGAAAAAAACTGCTTGAGATAAGCACAATGGAGAAATTAACAGAAGCAATGAGGGAAAGAAATGCCAACTCGAAGTTCACTACCAAATGGAATTGGTCTCTTCTCCAAGAATATTGCAGAAGGGAATGTAATGTGGATTTAGATATGTAAATGAATTATAGGGCTAAGGGATGATAAGAAAAAGTTAAATGAAATGAATTAAGAATGGTAAAAATTCTTGTTTTAAATTATAGGTCGGGGAAGGACAGGTTGGAAAAATATGGGTTGCTTACCTGTAACCGTAGTTTCTTGAGTGGTCAGCGTGAATAGCACCTATGGTATTTCCTGCGCCCTGCAGACAGTTCGAATCTTTAAAAGTTAATATCACTTTAAACTGTAGCCCGCCCACATCCCCTCGAGCATATATAGCCAGTGGGAGGGGCTGCCACCTCAGATCCTTTACTCCGCCGCAAAAGCAGCTTGAAGGACCGAGGCATGATATCAGCGGGGAGGATGGGCGGGAGCGTGCTATTCACGCTGACCACTCAAGAAACTACGGTTACAGGTAAGCAACCCATATTTTCTTTTCGTGGTCAGCCGTGAATAGCACCTATGGTAGACTAGCGAGCTAATAACATGGCTGGTGGGTATCATGCCACCGTAGTGTAGGACTGCTCTGCCACAGAATGCATCCTATGCAAGATGAAGGTGAGCAGAGTAGACCAAGCACCTATCCAGCAGTAGCCTAGATCTTCCAAAGGAAGCCCCTCAACGAGTAGTGGGGTTACCATAGATCTAATGGAATGATCCTTAAACTACTCAGATAAGTACAACCATTCAAATGGTAAGTCAGATATGCCCCTGGGACAATCCGGAAAGGCAACGGTTCCATAAACACATGGAGGCCACTGGCATCCTCCCAGTACGTTAAGTGTAACCATGCTATGCATGTCGAAGGAGAAGAGAATAGACGAACCACTGTCTACCAGAGATCTTCTACAGTTCTGGAAATTAAACATATAGTCGATGAAGACTGTATTCTAGAGGTGCGGAAATTGACGGAAGAAGGATTGAGCACTCCCAAGATTATGCTTGTTCATAGAACATCTAGGTTGATTCACCAAATCAAGTGTGCTTGCAAAGGCAGAAGTAAGAATTTTCTCCTTCAGTAAATGGTACAATGTCTGGAAACACATAACGGGAAGAGTGTCTGGACGTAACAGTGATACGATACCGAATATAATATTATTTTCTGCAAATCCCATTGTTGATATGAGGATGAGTAAATATGTTTCAATATATTTATATTTAGTACAAATATGTCAAGTCAAAGTAAGCATATGAACTCCAAGATGTTGTGGTCTACTATTGATTTTCAGAATGAGAGTTAATTAAAGAGATCTTGAACTCTTCCAAGAGGAGATGCAAGAAGTCTAGGGCTGAAATGATAGAACAAAAGAATGTGATAACATAATTCTTACAATAGAATATTGTCTGGCGACCTTTATCTTGGGTCAGGTCGCTCAGGAATCAAGGCCCATACCAAATAACAAATAAGGGGAGAAACATGTCTATATGGCCGAAACAGTACCATGCATGATGTGTAGCGATTGTAAAGTCACATAAGGTCTATATGGGCCGAAATAGGACCATGCATGCAGAGTAACGATTGTAAAGTCATATAAGGAAAAACCACATAAACCAGATATTAAAAGGAATAGAAACTTCGATTTAGTCGCCAGTATCCAGTTACAGATACACAGATAGCTATGTTACTAATGTGAAAATGGGTTGCCATGGTAGCCCTATAGTCAGGGGAAACCCATGTGAGACCAACTTACATGCATTAAGCAAAGGACTGGTTCTATACGATGTAAGAAGGATGTATTGACAATAAACACCCTGGAATCAGTTTTAGCAAACGAAGTGTCGTTATCAACAGGTAAGACTATTATATAGCAATACCATTCAAAGCTGAGAGAAAGGATGTAGCAGGTGATGTTTCTTAGGTTCAGTAAAGTTCATTAGCGGTCATTACTGTTAGATAGTCAGAGATAACTGAAGAAAGTGCAAGAGGAGAGCAGAAATGGATATCTGTGGTCTGGTGACAGTAGTACCCATTCAAGATTGATATCCTCAGCAATCAGTGGCCAGAGAATAATGCAATCAGTGGCCAGAGAATAATGTCATGTGACATCACATGGAGGTATTGTTAATAATATTATTTATTTATACATTATGCATTTACGTCATTCGTATTCCGCATTTCTCAGTCCAAAGGGGACCCATGGCAGATCGCAATGCATATACAGGCAAACATTCAATGTCATTGCCACATAGCACATAAAGGCAATTTAACATTCCCGAATCTGTTGAATTGATCCTCATGACAAAGTGGAGCTTAAACTTACTACTTGACAGATGTAACTGCTCTTTGGGTTGCAAAGGTCGACAACAAGCTACACAAATTGGTTGAGTGTTCACCTTGATCCGGGAAGGCCTCGACTTCATGAACTTCTTGTTAGTAGAGATCTTATGAATCTCCACAGGGTATTTGAAGTTCCCTGACTCCATAGTCATCCTGGCTATTAGTAAAACAAACTTATTCATGCTATCCTCCTTCGCGTTCATCGGAGGGCCAGATGTGTACCCGAAGAAACAGTGTAATCCAGGTGAATAACCTCCATGTCAAGGGGTCACATTCACTTAAGGCCTATGAAGTCTGCAACAAGGGCCCCTACCGCTGAGTCAACTGAAGTAGATGAGACAGTTGCGATCAGTTCATGTATCATCCTGACATCTAGTAAGGGACGCTAATGTTACCAAGGAATACATTCTGTTCACTTTATAGGCTCAGACGAAACCAGTCAGGTTTTAATACCAATGTTTCTGAAATACATTGTTAGCTCCTGATACAAGAAACATATAATTACTCAGCAAACATATACGAAGAAATATAACTATGTGATGAATGTTGCTGTCCTTGAGCAAACAGGGGTCACCAGCAACGAGACCATGCTATAGAGAACACAGTTGCACTGGGCAGGGCACATCTAAAAGATGGAGGAACACCGGTTCCAAAGACACTACTCTATGGTGAAGTCGCTCCAGGTCATCCCAAAAAAAGGCTCCTATAACAACATCTCAGGCCCAGCAATGGTCACATTTGGAGGCATGGAGATGCAATATCCACAATGCTGTGGCATCTTTCTCGAGAAGACACGCCGAACGAGTCTCGAGAGAGACGACAGCGCAGAAAGAACTGCAACTTGGAAACAATCTCACCAAAGGAGACTTTCTGCTGTGCTTTCTGCAAGCGAACTTGCTTTTCTCAGATTGGTCTTTTATTCATCAATGCTGACCTCCTGATGTGCTTTCTGCAAGCAAACTTGCTTTTCTCAGATTGGTCTTTAGTCATCAATGCTGACCTCCTGCTGTGCTTTCTGCAAGCGAACTTGCTTTTCTCAGATTGGTCTTTTAGTCATCAATGTTGACTTTCTGCTTTGCTTTCTGCAAGCGAACTTGCTTTTCTCAGATTGGTCTTTTAGACATCAATGCTGACTTTCTGCTGTGCTTTCTGCAAGCAAACTTGCTTTCCTCAGATTGGCCTTTCAGCCATCAACTCGCTTGTAAAAAGCGTCTGATGAGTCCTCCTAAGAATCTTCATTCGCGAAGCAATGTTGAGAGTCCACCTGTTGTGGTCTCGAGGAGGGTATGAGGAACGTTCTCTTGGTAAACTAAAACATGCTCTTAGGTTTGTAGTTGGAGTCATACCCATTTTACAGTATCTCAATCCATGCCTGCTTTCAGTTATTTAAGGCACCAGCACTCCAGTGTCCTCATGGATAAGTAAACATATCATTATAATTATGTTAGGTTCAAGTAATTATTATTATTTCACTTTGTTTCACGTCTCCATTTATTTTGTGAGCCGTTGTTGTCCTGAAACACCTTAAAGTCATATGGCTGGCATGACTGCATGGATTGCTGTTACCTCCCATCAGAGTGGTACCTATTGACCTACTCATATTTACATGGTTCTGAATGGCTGGCTAAATTCCTAGCACCCCAATCCATGGCTGATACAATATATGGCACACTATACTTTCAGTGCCATCAATGACAAGTAGGAACTTCCTCTATAATATCATAGGCTCAAGTAAGGGTTCCCTTGACATAAAGTGTCTGGGACTTTGTGAATTTGAACTCACATCAACCTGCCTTGAACTGGTAGGTTGGCGAATGCCAGGGTGACCTCTTGGGCATCCGATGCTGCCCCTGAGGAGATGCCATAGTAGCAACCCTGCCACGTGGGCCAGATTACCCATCAGTCGCTGTGGCACGTCACACTTAAAACGACACTGCGGGATTCCTACTATATCTGTGCCACGCAAAAGCCCGAGAGCCATTTCGACGAGACAGTCTTCAGGCTCCCGGATAAGGGACGCGTCCCTGCGTGCGCCTCCATCTTGATGGTGGAGGATCCAATGCGCATGCTCACGCTCTTCCTTTCCTTCTTCCGACGTCGGAAAAGGATAGGCATGCCCCAAGTAGATGGCGCCCGATCTCGAGAGCGCCAGGCCAAGGCGAGCCCTTCCGCCGACAAGAGGAGAGAGGGACCCGGGGCGCATGCGTGTGTTTCGAGCCCAAGCAAGCTCGACCGAGCACCCGATCTCTAGGCAGGATACCTCCAGGCTCCTTGATACTGCGAGAAAGGTCAGGAGCGCACTCGCTTAAGCCAGCCCCTCCAGGGCTCGAAAGGACTTTCCTCTTTCCCCTTGCACCATCGAGGGGAGCGCGCCCACGCGTCCTCTATGCCTCAAAGGCTCCTTCCTCCCCCCCCGCAGTGGTTCCTGGCGCCGAAGCCAAGTTCACTCCGGGAGCCTTCCTCGTACAGAGGTAAGGCAGAGAGAGCTGCTGACACACGGTCGGGCCTCGATAGAAGGGCACACTTTGGCCTCTGGCAGCATTAAATGGAGGGCTTCCAGTTCAGGCGGGCCTCTCCTGGAACGACCCGCATCGATGGTGGGCCTGAGCTCGATAGAGGGCTCCCATTGAGCGCCCGAGCTCGACGGAGGGCCTCTGTTTCTCCGCTTGCCCTCGCGCATGCCTCACATCCGAGGTGGAGCAGAGGCGCTGTTGAAGGGACTCCAGTCCCAGCCGCCTTGCGCATGCTTCACACCCGAGGGTCGAGGGAGCAGAGGCGCTAATCTCCATGTTGCTAGACACATGGGCTCCGAATGGGGAACTCCACCCCCGACGGCCTCGCGGATGCTTCACACCCGAGGGTCGAGGGAGCAGAGGCGCAAATCTCCATGTTGCTAGACACATGGGCTCAAAGAAGGCTGGCGGCCATTTTGGCTGCATGTCGCACACCCGAAGGTGGGACAGAGGCGCCTTAAAGTGGTGGCCCGGGAGCTGTTGCTATCCCATCTACTTCAGTCTTCGACGCTGCAGAGCTCCTGCATTCCGGGAGGTTACGGCCATTTTGGCAGCACTTCTTTCAGCCTTTACCGTTGCTGCCACCAACTGTCAACTGTCAGGTGGTGTTAATATATAACTACCAATATGATGAATATGGAATTTCATTATTTAATATTAATATTAAATATTAATATGTTACATTTTATTAATATTATTTTCAGTAAAAATAAGTGGTAACAAAACACCTCTTATCAAAAGGTAATAATTAATAATTCCAAAAGGTAATTAATAATATCAGAAGATTAATCAAAAGTAATAATTAATTAATAATAAATGGTGATGGCTAATTTTCACCAAGATGAATAATTAATATAATTACAATTAATAATAAATAATAAATGGTGATGGCTAATTTTCACCAAGATGAATAATTAATATAATTACAATTAACAATTGGTGGTGGTAAAACACCACCAATATGAAGAATATTAGAAATTTACAATTTGTAGTCCTTAACGCTAGTCAAGAAATATGAGATAAGATTCCTAGCTGCTGCAGCAGCGGCGGATAAAAGGATCTGAGGGGCAGCCCCTCCCACTGGCTATATATGCTCGAGGGGATGTGGGCGGGGCTACAGTTTAAAGTGATATTAACTTTTTAAAGATTCTGAACTGTCTGCGCAGGGCGCAGGAAATACCATAGGTGCTATTCACGGCTGACCACGAAAAGAAACCAGAAAAGTGGAAAAGGAATCCACTTATTCGACAATCATTAACAACGGAATGTTAGTTTGATTCAAACGCTGTCAAACCTTTTTTTTTCTCGCCTTTGCATATTTCGAGCACATCTGTTTCTGTACTACATCTTCCTTTCACACACCTAAGGTGTTCAAACTGAACCACCAGGTGTCCCGCTGGACGCTCTGTTTCCGCTTTATTTCCGTTTTTCCACTTTTTTACTGTATTTTGTTTTTGTTTTTTTTTTATATACCTGTTTCTCAAAACTCAATAAAGATTGATTTAAAAAAGCTGGGAAAACTTACTGACTCAAATATAAACCAAGGGTGGGAAATGCAGCAGCTATTGGTAAATTTAAAAAAAAAATAGATACCAAGAAAATTGTATTAATTGAGATATCAGTAGGTCAAATGTTTTTGAATATTTACATAAAACTGAAGTTTAAGATAAGACTCCCCGACTCTGATTAAATCATTATTCTAACCTTCTTCGATGTAAATGTTCTTATGTATCCTTCCAATAATAATAAATACAGTAAAATAATAAATGTAATAACAATAATAAAAGAGTACAATAATAAACATAATAATAAATACAATAAAATAATAAATGTAATAATAATAAGTATATGGGAATGTTGCCATGTTTTTCTCTGGAATTCCTTGTCTTCTGATCCATCTGAACTTTTGCTTTGAGCTGAGTGTGGGCAGATTTACTTTGCCAGTCACCCAAATGCATCTGTCAGCAGTTCAGAAAGCTTCTTTTTTTAGACTACAACTAACTAAACCCCCACAATCTTTCATCTTGTAGCCAAAGCTCAGGCTGCCTAGATTGTAGGAAGACTGAGATTCTTAGTAGCAGTGAAGAGCTATGTAAGGGGTGAGGGAAAAGAAGAGGAAGTATACACAAGGTGAAGGAGGAGAGGAAGTGCATGTAGGGCAAGGGAGGAGGAGGGAATGTGAACACGGGCTGAGGGAGGAGGAGATGAATTGTGCAGAGGGCGAGGGAGGAGATGAAGTGTGCATGGGGCGAGGTAGGAAGAGGGAGACTGCACGTGGGGCAGGGGAGGAGGGAAAGCACACATGGAATGAGGGAGGAAGAGACGAAGCATGCGCAGGATGAGGGATAAGGAGGGAGAATGCACATAGAGCGAGGGAGATGAAGCATGCGTGGGGCAAGGGAGGAGGAGAAGAAGTGCACAGGGGGTGAGGAAGGAGAGGAAGGAGAACTGGGTTGCTGTGTGGAGAGCTGAGGGTCCTGACATGAAGGTGTGAGATTGAAAAAAGCCCTTCTTTCAGCCTCACACCTTCCTTCCAGGACCCTCACCCAAGTATAAGCTGAGGGGGGCTTCTTCAGCCTTAAAGAATGGCTGGAAAACTCGGCTTATACTCGAGTATATGAGGTATATAATGCATATTAATTATACTACTCATATTATTTTATATACAATGCAATTATATTAATTATATATAATGTAAAATGGCCTAAAATTCCAACTCCCAACAATGCTAAAGTGGAGCAATCACTTTCTTGCTATTTTGTAATGGAAAGTTGATGGATATAGCACAATGCTCCTATTATGGACGGAACACTGTTTTTAACTTAAGTGAATGTATATGATGTATTAATGTTAATTGTATTTTAATGTATTATAATGCTCAATGTTTTTGGTTTTATATTGTACTAGCAGAGGACCCGGCGGTGCCCGGGTTATTTGAGGAAGGCATTGTGTGCCAAGGTTGGTTCCTATTAGATGTGTATGTGGCTTGCAGTGGTCTCAAGAAGTTAGTGAAGGTACTGCAAGTCCCATTGGCCATGGTTCATCCCCCTCCCAACAGCACCAGGATGTAGAGTGGGTCATGGGGGCTCTTAGTGCCACGTTTGGTGTTGATCATTCATTGGATGAGGGTCGCAGTAGTCTCAGAAGGTGAGTGAAGGTACTTCAAGTCCCATCATCCATGGTCCATCCCCCTCCAAACAGCACCAGGATGTAGAGTGGGTCATGAGGGCTTTTTGTGCCAAGTGTGGTCATGATTTAGCACTGGATGAGGGTCACAGCGGGCTTGGGAAGTGAATGGAGGTACTTGAAATCCCATCCTTCATGGTCCATCCTCCTCTAAACTGCAGTAGGATGGAGTGTGGGTCATGGGGGTACTGTGTGGCAAGTTTGGTCTTGTGGTTCAGGGCCGCCTTGGTCTGTGGGGAATGAAGAGTTTGAAAGTACTACAAATCTCATAACCCGTGATGGTACTTCAAGTCCCATCATCCATGGTCCTCCCTACTCCAAACTGCAGTAGAATGAATCATGGGTCATAAGGGCTCAGTGTGCCAAGGTTGGTTACTGTTAATTCAGGCCATACACAATGTCCCATTAACTGAGGCCTAGTCAGGGAAATCAAGTTAATGAAGCCGTACTGTAAATTTTGGGCCTGGTTTGTGATTTGTAGGGGCTACAGTGTTTTCTGGGAAGTGAATTGGGATGCAAATCCCATCATTCGTGGCCAATCCTGCCCTAAACTCTCCTTTGGGGCCTGGCCATACACAATGTCCCATTAACTGATGCCTAGTCAGGAAAATCAAGTTAATGAAGCCTTACTGTAAATTTTGGACCTAGTTTGTGATTTGTAGGGGCTACAGTGTTTTCTGGGAAGTGAATTGGGATGCAAATCCCATCATTCGTCCCATCCTTAAACTCTCTTTTGGGGCCTGGCCATCCAATGCCCTAAAGGGCTAGTCAGAAAAATCTTTTGGGGCCTGTAAATGTTGGGCCTGGCCTGCTCTGCTGGTGAAGGTAGTGTCCTAAACTTTTTTGGGGCCTGTAATGTTCTGGCCTGCTCTGCTCGTATGGCAGGCAGCCATTTTGTAAAAGCTGAGGGGAGGAGAAAACAGGAATCCATTTTGTTTTCACAGAGCCAGTGGGGAGGGAATGTTGATGGTGCATTTTTCCCCTCAGTGGGAAGAAATCCTGTTGTTTGAATGTAGAGGCCTGGATTCTGGGATGCTGGCTAATCAGTGGCTATCAATGCCCTCTGTCTGGTGCCTTAGAATATTGGAGTGCCGAGGCTGGCCAATCAAAGGACTTTATTCAAATAGCTGCCACATATCCGCCCTTCTGCCCTCCCGCCCTCCCGCCCTCCGCACACATACATACATACAAACATTCCGCTTTATTAAGGTATACAGATTTATACTGTGTTTCGGCATCGAATTGTTGCCTTTGTTAGGCTGCTCTGAGTCCCCCTTCGGGGGTTGAGAAGAGCGGGGTAGAAATGTTGGAAATAAATAAATAAATAAATAAATAAAATTATTGATTAATTTATTTATGACATTTATATGCCGCCCTTCTCACCCCAAAGAGGACTCAGAGTGGTTTACAAGATATATATGCATACAATATATTTTATTATTAGCATAGTACAATATCAGTATTATATATTATTATAATGTACTATACCATTATATTTTAATATTATTAGTAATATTATATGTAATATAAAATATATAATTATAATTATAAGATTGTATTATTATTAGTATTATATTGTATTACATTATAATATTATAAATATTATATGTATATACAATATATTATATTATTAGTAAAGCACAGGAGACAAGATGGAACTGTCTTCTGCCCCACCTCTCTCTTCACTCTGGCAAGAGCAACAGTTGGTGCCGGAGAGGGTTGGGGGGCTCCTAACTGATGACATAGGAAGGAGACAAGATGGAACTGTCTTCTGCCCCCCTCTCTCTTCACTCTTCACTTTTAAAAGAAACAGCATTGCCAATTTCATTATCCCAAAAGTAAGGCATCAGCAGTATGTTATCCTTACTTCCAAGCTCCATCCTTAGAACAAAAGAGGGATTATTACCAGTAATATTTCAACTTTGACATACCCTGAGTTGATGAAGTGTAGCCACCACAAATTGTCTGTAGCCTTCAAAATCGGTGCATGGGTTGCCTATAAGGAAAAGCTCTCTAAGATGGATATTATTTTTCAGATCCTTGATACCGGACAACTCTCCAATGAAATTAGCTGTCAGGTCTAGTTTCTGCAAGTCTTCACAACCTGTTTGGAAAATGTGAGATGTTTTAAAATACTATCATTATTAATTCTGCATTTAAGGAGTACATATATTCAGCTCTATGCCATTGTGGGAACGTACGCCTATTTTATTATGAATAGAAATAACAGATATTAAAACTGACATCTATTTTTATTGAATTTATACCCCACCTTACTCCTGGGATATAAGAAAAGCTAATTAAAGTCTTTAAGGTGGAATTGGTACTCTCCCCTCTCTCCAGAATGATCCTTGACTCATCCACAGGTCATATCAATACCCATAATTTTGCCCCCCAAACCTGCACTCTACTAATACACAAGCTCCATTTATACATGAGTATATACAGTAATTGCCTCATTAAACACCCACAGCAGGGACAGAAACAGAAAAATTACAAAGTCACTTCCTCTTTTTTCAACATTTTCCACCAGATGATTTAAAGAAAAGTTTTTGACAGGCTGGAGATATTTTAAGGCCTATCACTGCTTCAGGAAGCTCTGGCACTTTTTTATGGATGGTTTGTAATATAATAGGAACTGGAGCTGTACAAAAAGAAGTGAAGGCCTGCATAAAAACTACGTCCTATACCTTACCCACCATGAATTCATATTCTGCACCACATAATTAATCTTTCACAGTTTCCAGTTGTGCAACCTGCTGTCAAACTAGTTGCTCAGAAAACAAGGACAAGTGTGCTATGAAAACGCATTGTTTTCTTCCAGTACTATTATGCTAAACTTAGGACATGTATATCCTTCTCACACTGACAACCAATAGCAGCTTCCTTTAGAAAACAAAAATCTTACCTTCCAAATTTTCAATTTTTTCAATATTGTTTAAAGCTAAGTTTAAATATTCAAGCTTCTTCAATCTGCTAACATTTTCTGGAAAAAAATTGTTATTTTTGTTAATTTGTTTGGATAGGTTTAACATTTCTGACTTGTATACTCAAAAAATAATCAGGGATTGTAATAGCAATCCTCACAATGTGACTGGATCTCAGCAGTAGGATTAGAGAAATTGTCTCTTGCAATTGGCCCTATAACTCTTAGAGCTCATGAGTGTTTGCGTCACTGAACCACATAAAGAGCAAGACAGAATTCAGGCTTTTATCTGTCTCAGGCCCCTTCTGCACTGCCAGATAATCCAGATTATCAAAGAAGAAAATCCACATTATCTTATTTGAACTAAACTACCTTAGGCCCCTTCTACACAGCTATATAAAATCCAGATTGTGTTATTTGAACTGGATTCTCTGGCAAAGTAGACTAATATAATCCAGTTCAAAGCACATAATGTGGATTATCTGCTTCTGGATTATATGGCAGTGTAGAAGGGGCCTCAGGAGACAGTTCCGGGATCTCAGCCTTATTCTCTTATTTCAATAGTCCTCGTACTAGCTTTTGGCCAGGAATAATGGCCAGAAGAAAGGAAAATACTGAAAAGACAAAAATCTGCTTTGAACTGGATTATATGGCAATATAGACTAAAATAATCAAGTTCAAATCATATGTGGATTTTCTGCTTTGATAACCTGGATTATCTGGCAGTGTAGAAGGAGCCAAAGCAGAACAAAGAAAGTCCTTCCTAAGTATCATGGTCATTACACGGAAAAATATTATTATTCCAGATGTAAGATGTGATTGTGATTTTCTTGCAAAGGGATTTGCGAGCAGACTTTGAGTGTCCTCTGACTATTTATAATATAGGCAGACAGGCAAGCAGACAGACAGATACAAGTACTTTTTTTAGTAGCAAGATCTTTTTTAAAAAAAATGTATAGACTTCTGGCCATTCCCCCCCCCCCCTTTATTTTGGCAAATTGGGTATTGTTGTTATTGCTAGCGTATATACTTGGCATTGGCAGAATATTCATTTTCTTTTGAGGTTTTTTTTCTTCCTTCCTTCCACTTTTTCTCTCATTAACCTTATCTCTCCCCCCTCTTCCTCCTGTCTTTCCTTCTTTCTTTGCTTTCGCTCCTCTTCTTTCTTTCCTTTTTCTTCCTTTTTTTCTTCTATCCTTTTTCTTTCTTTCTTTTATTCTCTTCCCCATACCCTTTATATTTTACATTTTTATTGAAAGTTTATAGATAGTATAGACATAGACAACATAATTGACAACAATGATACATAACCAACACATTCCACCACATCCACCCCACAAAATCCCACCAGTCAATCCCACAAAAACTGACCAAAAGCTGGTCAAGAAAAAACAAAACAAAAAAAAACAAAACAAAAGAAGAAGAAGAAAGATTTAAAAGATTTAAAAATCTTCCCCTCAGAAAAAAGAAGAAAAGGGATGTTGGGACTCCCATTCTCCTTCCAGACCTATATGTCCATTCTTCAGTCTCCATTTCTTTATCTCAGGTTTTTCCCCCTCTATTTATTAAGTTGATTAAATTATAATTGACTATTAAACTGTCACCTATATCAATATTCTTTCATCAAATATTCATTTATCAATGTCCAATCCGTTCTTTCTGTACCTTCGCTCTTCCCCAAACCCTTTACTCTTTGATTTCTCTTCCTTCTCTCCTTTTTCTTTCTCCACCTCCTTCCTCCCTTGCTTCTTCCTTTTTTATTTTTCCTAGTTTTTCTTTCACTCTCTCCTTCCTTCCTTCCTTCCTTCCTTCCTTCCTTCCTTCCTTCCTTCCTTCCTTCCTTCCTTTATAGGCATCACTGAGGTACAAACCAACCAACCAGTATACATTCATATATACGTTGACTTTTTTCTATATAGATCATTATATGTTTCTCTCTTAAGAGAAACCCAAAGTGGCTAACTATACTAAAAATACATTGTACAACATAAAACATTGAACATATAAATGCTAAAATAGAATTAAATACACAGAACTATTAAAAGTAAATAGTAAGAGCTCAATGGCCTCCATGGACTGAAAAATGGTTCTGAAAGCCTCCACAGTTGTCCAGCCCAGCTTTAGAACATTTTCAGTACGTAAAAAGATAAATTATACATTCAGTTCCTAAACAAGCATGCTTACCAATTTTAGGTATGAGGTTGTTTTGGAGATAGAGGATTTTCAAATCCCGGCACCATCTGTCCAGGTGTTCTATTCGCTCTATATCCTGTTGGTGCAAGGAGATTTCTTCCAAGGAAAAGATTTCACAATTATTGTGCTCCGATCGCTGCCTGACAAGTTCTTCTGTGACTGCAAAAAGAGATCATAATACAGGCAATCCCTGAGTTACAAACATCTGACTTGCAAATGACTCGGAGTTAAGAACGGGGATGAGATAACCGGATGTGAGAGAAATCTACCCCTAAGGAAGGGAAATTCAGAATTGGAGGAGTTATTATTGTGGGGAAAAGGTGTTTTCACTGAAACTTTATCTCCAATCCTTGTTTCCACAACAGGCCATTTTTTAAAAAAAAATCTAATGATCACAGTGACATAAAGTTAGATGAAATCTTATGAACAGGGGCACAGACACCAAAACAAACAGCACAGGGGTGTTAACCCTTCCCTATGCTATCCAAAACCCAAAACTAAGAGAGAGAGAGAGAGAGAGAGAGAGAGAGAGAGAGAGAGAGCTGAAAAATGGACGTGTTCCAACTTACAAACAAATTCAAGTGAAGACGCAGGTTCGCAGCTTGGGAGTGATCCTGGATTCATCGCTGAGCCTGGAACCCCAGGTCTCGGCAGTGGTCAGGGGAGCTTTTGCACAGTAAGACTTGTGCGCCAGCTGCGCCCATACCTTGGGAAGTCTGATCTGGCAATGGTGGTCCATGCTCTTGTCACATCTCGAATAGATTACTGCAACGCACTCTACATAGGGCTGCCTTTGAAAACGGTTCAGAAACTCCAACTAGTCCAACGAGCGGCAGCCAGGTTACTAACTGGAGCGGCATACAGGGAGCATACCACTCCCCTGTTGTGTCAGCTCCACTGGCTGCCTCTCCATTTCCGGGCTCAATTCAAAGTGCTGGTTTTGACCTTTAAAGATCTATACGGTTCTGGCCCAGATTACTTGTCCGAATGCATCTGCCGCTACGTCCCACCTCGTAACTTAAGATGATCTGGGGAGGCCCTGCTCTCGCTTCCGCCAGCAACTCAACTGCAGCTTGGGGGGGGGGGGTGAGACAGGGTCTTCTCGGCTGTGGCCCCCCGCCTGTAGAATGCACTTCCAAACGAAATACGATCAAACCCATCCCTCCTAGCTTTCAGGAAGAAAGTAAAATCGTGGTTATGGGACCATGCCTTCGCACAGTAACTGCAGCACTTTATTTGGAACTGACTGTTTTAACGACGGACATGAAACATGGCTTCCGCCATTGATTGATTACTTGAATGTGCATTGTATACATAGAATATTAAATAAACTGGATAGCTAATGTTTTAATGTTGATATTTTAATCTTGTTGTATTAGTGTTTTATATTGTTTATTGTTGCCAGCATCTAATTGTGCCTTGTAAGCCACTCTGAGCCCCCCCCCGGGGGGGGGGGGGTTGAGAAGGGTGGGTTAGAAATACAGTAAATAAATAATAAATAAAAGCAAACCTACATAACCTACAAAGCCAAACAGCCCGGAAAACTCGCAGCAACCAAGTGATTCCGGCCATGCTGTGACTCACAGCAATCGAGTGATTCCGGCCGGTTTTGCAAATATATATACATACAGTGTGCTATCGCACACTGGGCCCGTAGAATGGCTGTTTCTAGGATGTGACCTCTCTTTGCCCAATGAAACACCAGGGTGCCTCAGCTGGAAGAGCCCCTTGGTTTTTCCCAATGATAAAGTCCTTCGAAGCTTGAGATAAGTTTAACAAAGTTCTTTATTTGGGCTTAAATCTTAACAAACTGGAAGACTTTAAACAGGTGACTTTCTCAGTCTGCAGCAACAGGGCTGGCAAACTGGGCAATACTGGTCTTCTCCTTTTGGGGAAAATCCTATGACCCTTTCCCGGGCAATCTTTTTTTACCTTCCTGGTGTAAGGCCCCTTCTTCCGACTCCAAGCTGCGTTATGGATAGCCAGATGTCCTGTACCAGGCAAGGTTCCTGTCGATTAGCCAGGCTATTGGGACTGTAGATGATCCCTTCACAAAAGACTGTGAAACTGTTCTGTATTTCTCCAGCAAAAGCTGGTCTGTTACCCCAGATTTAATGCCTTTTTCCAAGTAGGAAGGAATAGGCTACCTTAAATCACGTCCTCCTCAATAGAGTAGCTGTTAAGACTGAGAGGAAAAACATCCTCTTTCCCTCCCAAATCCTGGGGATACGGGCAGGTCTGTAACTCTTGATTGATTGGCAGCCCTCTGGGCCCATAAATGCAAACCAAGAAAGTCACCTACAAAATAAAATGCAAGGGAATGAGCTCCTGCAAACTTGTAGTGCAACAAAGCGAAAACAGAGCACTATTGGCACTGCTGTGCCAGAACATACAGTATACATAAAACGTAAGTTCATCAATCTTATGTCTATACATGCTTAACCCCATCTCTTTATTCTCTCTCATCCCCATGCTCCCTTTCTCCAGAGCCATCTTTTCTTCTAAAATCCTATCAAAAGTTCAACTCTATCACTCCTTTCCACCTACTAATAAGGAGGATGTTCAGGTCCTGAATTGGTGCTTGGCAGCAATGATGGTCTGGATGAGGGCAAACAAACTCAAATTGAATCCAGACAAGACAGAGGTACTTCTGGTCAGTCGCAAGACTGAACAGGGCATAGGGTTACAGCTTGGGAGTTCTCCTGGAGTCATCGCTGAGCCTGGAACCCCAGGTTTTGGCAGTTGCTAGGGGGGCTTTTGCAACAATTAAAACTTGTGCACTAGTTGCACCCATACCTTGGGAAGTCAGACTTTGCCTCGATAGTCCACACTCTATGTGAGGTTGTTTTTGAAGACTGTTTGGAAGCTTCAACTGGTGCAACAAGTGGCAGCCAGATTGCTCACTGGAGCGGCCTACAGGGAGCATACAACCTCCCTGTTGCATTAGCTCCACTAGCTACCAGTCTGCTACCGAGCACAAGTGATGGCTCTAGCCTCTAAAGCCCTAAAGAGTTCTGGCCCAGGTTACCTGTTTAAGGTCATCTGGGGAGGTCCTGCTCTCGGTCCCGCCTCCTTCGCAGACGCGATTGGAGGGGACAAGAGACAGGACCTTCTCAGTAGTGCCCCTTGGCTGTGGAATTCCCACCCCAGGGATATTAGGTCAGCCCCCTTCCTCCTGACCTGTCATAAGCAAGTGAAAATGTGGCTTTGTGACCAAGCCTTTGGAGAACTTGTGCAATACATAGATATGGAATGACATACAATGACTAATAGAACAACCTGAATTGCGCTTGTGGATTATGTGATTAACTGTGAAGGTATTGTTTTAAATGTTTGAATTGTTTTAATATATTTGTAATTTTTATTTTAAATGTTCATCTTAATTGTAGATTGTGTTAAGATGCCCTGAGTCTCCTCTAGGGTTGAGAAAGGTGGGTTAGAAATGTTGTAAATAAATAAATAGATAAATAATTCTTCTTCTTTTTCCAAAAAAATTATTTAAAAAATCTTCTCCAGATACTTTCAAGTTATTTTTTCCATAGTCCCTTTTTACTTTTAAATGTGATATTAGTTTATACCATTCATCAGTTTGTTTTGTCATTTCCTCTTTTAAATATTTTACTATTAATAATCTAGCTGCTGTTAATAGCATGTCTATTTTTTAAAAAAATCCTCTTATCTGTCCTTTCATCTCTTTTAATTGATAGCAATATTTCTGCTGGATTACATATTATTATATTGTACTATATTATTATACCACAATATATAATGTTGTTGTTTATTTGTTTATTCACTTGACTCTTTGTGACCTCATGGACCAGCCCACGCCAGAACTCCCTGTCAGTTGTGGCCAAGCCAGTCACTTCAAGGATGCCATCCATCCATCTTGCCCTTGGTCGGCCCCTCTTCCTTTTTCCTTCCTTTTCCCCCAGCATCATTGTCTTCTCCAAGCTTTCCTGTTTTTCCCAGATTTTTCATTGTTCAATGTTATGTGTTGTTATTGTTGCATTTTAAACAATAAAATACTTTAAAAAAATAATAATTTGGGCTCACACATTTATTAAAATAAGCTCTGCATTGAATGGTGCCAGAGCACAGTCTGTTCAGCACCTTCCAAGTTGCCCACTCTTCTGTGTGCCTAAGACAGTGTGCCACTGATTGAGGTTCTGGGTTTTAGCCCACCACTTTTGAACTCTCACTTGCTGATGTGTTCCTGCAAGTTATCTCTGTAGATCTTAGGAAGCTATTTCTTGATTCAAGACATTGGCATTCTGGCTGATATCTGAACAGAGGGTGGGCCAGAGATGTTGATGCCTCAGTCCTTTCATTTCTGGTTGCTCCTTCCTGATTGATATCAGGTGGTGCAACACCGGCTAAACAGTATATTTTTTCCAGCATTGTAGGGTATAGACATCCTGTAATAATACGGCACGTCTCATTTAAGAGCCATATCCACAGTTTTAACGTAATGAGATGTCTTTCACACTGGGCATGCATATTCAGCAGCAGAGTCGCAACAATGCCCTGAGTGCAAGGGCAGATGTCTTCACTGTATCACATTGTGATCCTTGCATTGTGCCAGTCACCTTTCATATGATGTTATTTCTAGCTCCCACATTTTGCTTGATAGTAGAGTGGTGTTTTTTGTAAGTCAGAGCATGGTCCAGAGTAACCCCAGGTATTTTGGTGTGCTACAATGATCCATTCTTGAGTTGGGAGTAGAGGAACTACATACTTTTGGAGATGGTGATTGTGCATTCGGACAATGTGGCCAGTCCAGCAAAGTTGACTGTGGAGCTTCATCACTTCAGTGTTGGTGGTATTTGCTTCTTCCAACACGTTGACATTTGTGTGTCTGTCTTCCCAAGAGATTTGCAGGATTTTTCAGACACAACACTGATTGACTCAGTGTATATAACAGGCATATAACAGAGTTGGGAGGGCACTAGTTTTATAAACAAATATCATGCTATCCCTACGAATGTCCTGATCCTCAAACACTCTCTGTTTCATTTGAAACAATGCTGCACTCACAGAACTCAGTAGGTGCTGTATTTCGGTGTCAATGTTGTCCTTTATCGAGAGGTGGCTGCCAATGTAGCAGAAATGGTCAACATTTTCTAATGTTACACCATTAAGCTGCATTTTCTGGCATTGCAAAGGCATTAGATGATGCCTGCTAATAGAGCACATCGGTTTTCTCGATGTCCAGCGATAGGCCAAGATTTTTGTATGCTTCTGCAAGGTGTTTAGATTGGCCTGTTGGTCTTCTTCTGAATGAGCACAGATAACATTATCATCAGCATATTGGAGATCTATAACAGATGTTGTTGTGACCCTAGTTTTGGTTTGGTTTACAGCATTGTACATAATGTGACTGGTGAAGGGGGTTAAAGAGTAAAAAGTACCCCTCCCGAGAGGAGATGCTCCAAGTGCCCGTATGTTAGCAATAATCTGCCCAGAGACAGCAGAACAGAGAAGGAGCCATACTAAGGGAATCAAACTGGGCATGTGCAGGAATGCAAGAGATAAAGAAACATTGTATCTCCAAGAATGAAGCGTGGACAGTCCGTGTTACATTATGATAGGCTGCCATTTTAGCTGCGACATAACTTTTAACCAATAATAAGATTTTGGGCAACCATAAGTTGAACCCTGATGCTTGTATAAATATGTGCCTCACAAGGAAGAGGGGCCGCCCCCTTGAAGCACCATGTTGTGCCTGGACGGACTCGCAGCTGTGGAAACAAAGTAAACTGAGCTTTCTGAGAAATCCTGTTGTCTGTCTCCTCCTTCTACTGCGTCTGCACGAGCAGCCTGCCTTGTGGGAGTATGGTAATCTGCTACATTTCTGGTGACCCCGACGTGATATGATTTATGAGACGGACCGTGAAGCGGAGACAGATCCTGTTGGCAGGACGGCCTCAACTCGTCGGCGAGAACTGGAGGTGACAACCGTGAGTCGAGAAGGGCCCTTAACAAAGACCGATTGCGGCCCTCACCTCTTTGTCAGCGCCGAACGACCCTGAGTGCCGCAACAGATTTGGGTTGCCAGAAAAGCCAGTTCGGAGGATTGCGCAAAGGAAAGTCCGGGGGCGCAGGGGTTCCTGACGTCTATAGAAATCCGGCAAGTAAGTGGTCGAGTAAGCCACTAGGAAAGTCCGGGGCGCATTTCCTGACATACCGGCAAGTAAGTGGTCGAGTAAGCCACTAAGTAACATACATACCGGGGGAGGAAAGGGGAAGGTGATACATTAAGTACATTAAGCAATGGGGAGGAGGAGGCTCAAAGGGGACGCCCTTGCAATGCCTACTAGACAATTTTGACAAGTTTTCTCAGTTGGTAGTGGAGGGAGACCCACAAGACATAAAGGGTTTCAGATTGAGGAACTTGTGCAGAAATGAATGGCCACACATAACCCGACTGGCCAGGGAGGGTAAAGGGGAGGAGTTGCCCCTTGACCCAAGTTTAATTGCGTAGAAGTTCAAGAAGGGGTGACCCGACTTGGAATTACAGAGCTGGGGGGAAAATTGCCCATCTAGTCTCTGAGTTATGTGCACAAAAAGATGTGGCTACCGGTAGAGCCAAAAAGAAAAGGTAGGGGAAAGATCCCAAATTCCCCGAAAGAGCCGACTCTGAGGCTGCCCCTGAAGGGAAGAAAAAGGGAGGAAGGATTGGCCTTTCTTGTCTCTAAGAAATTCAAACGGCTTGAGACAAGGAGGAGGGGGGCAGCTGTGTATGTCTGTGTTGCAACAAGTCCAGAGAGAGAGAGAGAGAGAGAGAGAGAGAGAGAGAGAGAAGTGCTGTTATGTTTTGAAAAAAGTGTGTTATGTTTTTCTGTCTGATTAATCCAAAGCAAGAGAAATGACTGTATTTAGTTTTAAAGAAGGAATGAGTGTGTCTGTTTTTTTGTTTGCAAAAGAGTAAAATGTGCCTAGAAAGAACATAGAATGCTTTGTTCCCTAAAATTTTGATAACAAATGAGAAGGAAAAAGCTGGCAGATAGGCAAGAAGAAACCTTGTTCATGCTTCTGACCTAAGAAATATGAATGCATTTGAAAACTGAGTTTAAAAGATTCAATTAAATGAAATGCCTTATATTAAATGTTAAATGTTATATGTTTATGTGTACAAAATGAAATGCATTCATAGGAATGATATATATCTCGGTGTTCCTTAAACTGTAGGGGTGTGCAAAATGGAAATATATATTTTTAAAAAATGTATAAAAAGCTGATGTTTTCAATTGTTTGAATTTTGTGATGTTTATGGTCAAAATGTGTGTGGGGGGGGAGGGTTTGTGTGTCCCTGGAGTAATCAGAAAGACCGAAGATGCATAGCCATGGCGTGTCTGCTTAACAGCCGCGGAAAGATGGCGCACACACAGTTTCCTTATCTATAAAGAATGCTTTCTTGCATACCAGTGGGGGGGGGGGTGACTGAACTGTCCAGTTTAACGTTCAACAAAGGTGATTCGTCAAGACTGTCTCGTGATACTCTCTGTGTAGTTTAACTCAATCAATGCTGGAACAGGGTTTCTCTAAGCTTATAGCAACACAGAATAACTTTTCCAGAAATATTTAAAATCTCAACATTGCATTTACTAAGTCACTACTGAGGATGTGTGAGAAAATGTTTAGACCATGAATATTTGTTGATTTATGCAGAAATCCTAATTCACTCTGTGTCTATGTGAAAAATGAATCTTGCTTATAAATATGTGAGATTTTGCCCACTTGGGCTGTGGCTCTGAGCCAGGGCCTGAGTACAGTATGTACAGAGATAAAACAGCCAGCCAGGATGAGGCTATCTATTGTTTTCAAGGAGAAAAGAAAAAAAAATAATTATCTGTGCCAAATGTTGGAATGTGAGAAAGAACACTGTGGGCTTGCCAAATGTTGGAATGTTCCTGAAGCATTCTCTCCTGACATTTAGCCTGGAACTGTGTAAAATTATTTTACAGCAACCTTTTGAAATGAAAAATGACATTTTGAAAAATATCTTATGTGGACAACCCTAGACATGATTTTTAGTGTGAATTATATTCTTCATAGTTGTTTTCAAACACAGGACAAGACAATTTTGGATAATGAATGATACTTTGACTGAAAAGAGATTATTTTTGAACGGGACATTAAAACAGATAGAGCCCAAGGGGTTTTTTTTTTTGCCAGATTTAAGGGACTGTTTTGTTACGTGGAAAAAGCAAGTTGCAGATGAAGTGATTAAACTGAAAGTGTTGGTATAAAATGACATTGGAGGAATTGATAAAGAGGCAATAGCAGGAGAGCCCCTGCTAGAAGCGGAGCCAGGTAATGTGCCCATTGTACACATCAGTGGCATCTAGTGTACCTGGAGATGAATATGCAGCAAATGGATGGCTGCAAAGTGATTAAAACTGAGAGTGCCGATATCAGATAAGTTGGAAAAATGTCACAGATGACAATGAACGAGGGATGGAATTGATAAAGAGGATGTAAAGTGTCCGGAGGGCAAGGACCCTCCCCTTAATGGACAGCAGCGACACCTAGTGTATGCAGCAAATGGATGCTGCACTGGAAAGGGAATGAAAAGTGATTATGCATTGAAGGAAACAGATATGTCGGAAGATGGTTGCAGCAGAAAAATGTGAGACAAATAAACCATGGAGGTTGTTCTAAAAAGGTGAAAATTGGCTGGAAGTGAGAGATTGTGAAAGCAAAAGGATGTGATGGAATATCGATGAAAATCGGTGGAGGATTCTACGGCTGGGTAATTAGCCTCCCTCTCCCCCTTCTCTCTTCACTATCTTTGCTTTTTAGGTCTCAAGCCTGGAAATTATGTGGAACCCTGCTTATAAATTGATATCCAATCACAGCCAGCTGAAAAGCTTAATGAGAATACAATCACAGGAGCTAAGCCTGGCTAGATGAGTGAAAGACGTGGAAAAAATATGAGAACTGGCTGGATGAGTGAAAGGCTTGGAAAATAATGAGAACTTTATTTTACAGACTTTCTTACACAGGACTGACCTTAGAGACTACAGATTGCAGAATATAGATATTTTCCTCATTTTACCTGGAATTTAATAGACTGATTTCTTCAATCAAGGGTGACTGAGATTGTTTTCTTATGCCGGAGATCAAAAGAGATAAAAGTTGGACATATGAATGGATGTGTGCCTAAAATAAACAAAGGCCGGACTCGCTTGGGATTGTACTGAAGACTATATCCTTTTCAAGTTAAATTACTTCTGTTGTTGAATTGTTAAAGTGATCATTACCACCATTTAGCCTTGATTGTTAGTTTGATAAGAGATTAATTTGTTTGTGTCATTTTAGTCAAGTGTTCAGAATCGTGTTTTTTTAAAAAAGGAGATGAAGATGATGTCCTTCACAGCTTGATGCCACGCCCCATTACAACGGAATGGGAGAGAGATACCATCTACCAATTGGTAAAAATTCAATTGCAAAAAGATTGCAAGCTCAGGATATGTTGTTTGCAAATGGGCCAGGTATTGTTCATCAGAGAATCCATTCCCTAGGGGTGACTTGGAATAGGACATTGAAAGAAACTTTAGCGAAAATGTGTCAAGAAACTGATTTAAATTGGTTCCAAGTGATTTCCATTTGTTTAAAATGGTGTGCTGTGTTTCCCTGTTACTGTTCTGTATTTCTGTCTCCTCAGGCGATATCATGTGGTTTATAAACAAAAGAAGAAGAAGAAACAAAACAAAATGGAGACTTGGCCCATTGAGATCAAAGTAAAAGGGCAGTGTGATGTGATGTGATGTTCTCCTGACCACCCCAAGTGAGAAGATTAAGGCCTTGGAACCGTTATAATTAAATCCAAAGAGATACTATTGGAAATAAGCCATTGAATAGCAGATATATTATTACTCAGGTGGACGATGACCAGAAGGACCCACTGAAGATATGCCTGACCAAAGTTCCGGCAGGCGCGCCGAAAGGAGGTCCAAAGGACGACCTTGAAAAGGAAAGGAGAGTCAGCGTCGTGGGGGGCCACTCTCCTGGGGACAGGCTGATCGAAAGCCACCCCGAAGAGGAGGATAGACTTCCGAGAGTCACCCAAAGACATGACCTTGGGACTTGGGAGTGCCAGTTTTGGGTTTTTCTGTGTATTGTATAGTTTTGTTTGTTTTGGCTCTGCTGGGGGTGTAAGAAGATCCTTTGTAGGCCTCCACCAGAGAGCAGAAATGATAAGGCTGATCAGTAAAATGTGTTATTGGGACTGACCGTAGTCCAACGCAGGGCAATTGGATCAAGATACAGATACAACATATGTTTCAGATAGTACATTGATACATGCATATACAAAAAACAGAAGGGTCATTATTATCCCTACCTTTAAAAATCAAGGATCCTCAAAAAACGCTTGGAGGATTGCAGTTAACAATTCAATGTCCTCAGCACTGCTGAGGGACCCAATTACATTTTTTCTCATTGCACAGATCACTATTTATGCAAAGGCCACAACTTCAGTTATGTCAAGACTCAGAATCTGTCTGACATGGAATAGAGAGAGCTGTATCCTAACTATCCTTTGTTTGAGATAAAATGCAACTACACTAGTGACACCATCTGTTCAGGTTGGCAGATAAAGAGACCCTAACTTGGGGTTCTTCTTTGTCAAATGGGCTAATAGCTATCATCCTGGGAGGTATCAGTGTGTTGGTGTGGGCTTTCTAACCCTACCAGTGTGAATCATCAAAGGAACCCAACCCAGAGAGAGGCAGAAGAGGGGGGGGGGTTCCAGCCAGAAAAATGGGTGCTGGGTGTGATGAGACAGTGATCATTGAGGATCAACTGTCTGACACCAAAAGCCCAAAGGGTAGGAGCCGGAGCCATCACTGAGATCCTGTCTTTAGGGTCATACCCAGGAATAATAGCCCAGGACAATCAAAAGAGCATTGTGAGGCTCATCTGTCGCCTAGAAAATCCATCAGTGCCACTGGGAAAATAGTTAGAGCATTGCAAACTGAAGCTGAAGAGTTAAGTCAAATGGAGATACAGCAGAAAATGGCCTTAGATTACCTCTTGACAACAAAGGAGGATTTTGTGCAATGATCAAAAGACAACTGCTAAATACAATTTCATAATTTGAACCAAAGATAGAAGATGGCCTGAAAAGCTACAGGTCATGATTCAACATAATGTTAATGAACCATCTCAGTTTTCATGGCTAAATTTCATGGTTGCCAAATGTGGCCTGGTTGAAAGAGCTGGTGATTGTGGGCTTCATTATGTTTCTGATCATTGTTCTTGTTTTATTAATACCACCATGCCTTGTTCTCTTGATTAGGAGGACCATTGAGAATGTGATTCATGTTACAACTCAGAAGAGAGTCATTAATGTGCAGAAAATGAGATGTTTATGTTTACAGAATAAGCCAGATTGATATGATTATTGCTGGAGATCTTACAAAAGATATGATGATGTATAATTGTAGTTGCAAGTTCTCAGGTATCACTAGCAACGAAAAAACAGTAGGGAATGAAGGGGGTTAAAGAGTAAAAAGTACCCCTCCCGAGAGGAGATGCTCCAAGTGCCCGTATGTTAGCAATAATCTGCCCAGAGACAGCAGAACAGAGAAGGAGCCATACTAAGGGAATCAAACTGGGCATGTGCAGGAATGCAAGAGATAAGAAACACTGTATCTCCAAGAATGAAGCGTGGACAGTCCGTGTTACATTATGATAGGCTGCAATTTTAGCTGCGACATAACTTTTAACCAATAATAAGATTTTGGGCAACCATAAGTTGAACCCTGATGCTTGTATAAATATGTGCCTCACAAGGAGGAGGGGCCGCTCCCTTGAAGCACCATGTTGTGCTGGGACGGACTCACAGCTGTGGAAACAAAGTAAACTGAGCTTTCTGAGAAATCCTGTTGTCTGTCTTCTCCTTCTACTGCGTCTGCACGAGCAGCCTGCCTTGTGGGAGTATGGTAATCTGCTACAAAATCGATAGATAGAACTAAGTTCTACCGGTGAGGTGGCTCTATCATCAAAGACTTCAGACTCATTGGGTTAAATGATCCTCAGTATGAGAAAATGTTAAAGAACAACTTCAGTTGGGTGGAGAGAAAGAGGCATGCCAAGAGAACAGTGTAACTCTCCAAAAAGCAGCTGTATGCTGATGTGTACCAATGCAGCTAGAAATACCACCAGGACAAGAACAACGTAAACTATCTACCTATTCATCTGGACCACATGTATTGGGGTCTTTAGACTCAATAATCAACCTACCCCAAAGCACCTCAGGGCCTTATGGATGACCTGCAGGCCATTCATCAGCTGGAGAAGACGGTTTGGATGCCTGCCCCTCCTCCTTTACCCAACTGTCCTCCCGGATTGGAATATTTAAGCCAGATGGATCGGCTATTGCTTCATCAAAAGCTTGAGATTATAGAAATATTAACTGGCTTTGAAACGTGTAACCAGTACGAAGTAAAAAATGACACTGGTCAACGAGTGTACTATGCACTGGAGGAGAACAACTTCTGTACCCTGTTTTGGTGTGGACCAGATCGGCCGTTCACCATCAAAATCTACAACAGCTTGGGCCACGAAACCATCCTGTTGACACGGCCACTTCGGTGCTCCAGGTGTTGTTTTCCTTGCTGTTTGCAAAAACTCGAAGTCCAGGCCCCACCTGGCATTCCCATTGGTTATGTTACACAAAACTGGGATCCCTGCCTGCCTAAATTCACTCTCCAGAATGAAGCCCACCAGGATATACTAAAAATTGTTGGACCTTTCGTTGTCTGCAGTTGTGGGGCTGAAATTCAGTTCAACCTGATGTCATTGGATGAGGACCTCATTGTTGGCAGAATCTCTAAGCTGTGGGGTGGCTTCGTGAAGGAAATATTTACAGATGCTGATGACATTGGGGTCCAGTTTCCCCTGGACCTTGACATTAAAATGAAAGCCATCACGCTCGCAGCCGCCTTCCTCATAGATTACATGTATTTTGAACACAGTCACGAGAGTCAGCGAATTGTAGCTTGGTAACACACAGACTTTTGTGGAGAAATATCTTTACTACTTCTGGTTTTTCTCAGTCAAATATGATGGCCAACTCTGTTTCTTTTTTTCAAGGAAGAATATATTATGTAGGTCCTGTGGTGAACATATGGTACTCCAGGCAAGAAATGATGGCCTGCATAATGTCTCACAAGTAGGACTTATAGTTTATAATTTAATATATTTTTCTAGTATAAATGTAAAGTATTGTGAGTAAAAAAATCCATAAACTGATATGCAGGTCAATGGTATATGTCTCTAAAACTACATGTTTTTGAATCAAAATGTCATATACTGTAATTATTTTGTGTTTCATTCATATATATATATATATATATGAATATATGAATATATATATATATATTATTACATTGGTACAGCTTTATTTAATACTGGATAACACACTGCAGTGAATAATTGTTTTAGAATGTGTGGTGGATTTTTTGGCTGTGGTTTATACCAAAATGTCATATACTGTAATTATTTTTGTGCTTCTCATATATATATATATATATATATATATATATATATATATATATATATATATATATCTGTGTGTGTGTGTGTGTATTTTTCGCTCTATAAGACGCACCTGCTGATAAGACGCACCTAGATTTTAGAGGAGGAAAATAGAAAAAAAATATTTTGACGCGACGCTGCTTCGCTCCCTCTCTTGCTCCTTCTTTCCCCCCGCCCTTTGTTCGAGTGATCAAAGGGTGGAGGGAAGGAAAAGGAGCAAGAGGCGGGGTGAGGCAGCGTCGTGTCAGAGCCCTCTGACGCGACACTGTTTCGCTCCCCCTCTTGCTCCTTCTTTCCCCCCGCCCTTTGTTCGAGTGATCAAAGGGCGGAGGGAAGGAAAAGGAGCAAGAGGCGGGGCGAAGCAGCGTTGCGTCAGAGCCCTCTGACGCGACACTGTTTCGCTCCCCCTCTTGCTCCTTCTTTCCCCCCGCCCTTTTCTCGAGTCCACCCTCCGCCGCCGCAACGGACCAGAGAAGAGGAGAGGCGGCGTCTGGGACACTTTTGGTGAGTATATCGCCGCCGCCCCCTCTGCTCCAGCACCTCCCCCCCCCCTGCCTGCATCTTCGCTCCATAAGACGCGGCTGATTTTTCATCCTACTTTGGGAGGAAAAAAACTGCGTCTTATGGAGCGAAAAATACGGTGTATGTATGTATATATATATATATATATATGCCTTATTGCATAAGGCCATACAGTGATGGACAATCTGTGGCTGTCCAGATGTTGTTGTGCAAACTGTATCACTCCTCATTACTGGTTATGTTGATTTGGACTGATGACAATTACAGTCTAAAAACAACTGGAGGGACACAGATTGGCCTCTCCGACACAAAGATTCATCTTTCTGGTATCCTTTAAAGACCTTTTGATTCTCAGTTAGGTTTTCAGAAATTGAATGCTGGTTAAGAACAAATCTTTTAAGGCAGTGGACCGTGAGAATGAAAATCTGGTCTATGAACCTCATTCTCCATTTTATTTTATTCCACTCCTTTCTACAGAACTACAGGCCAGTGGTTTCTGATCAAAGTGTGCCCTGGATAAAGTGGTCCCTGGACAAAAAAGGTTTGGGATTGGAACCACTGTTTAAGAGGGAAAGAGTGGTTGAGTACAGGTTGAGTTTCCCTCATCCAAAATCCTGTTTTGAAGTTGAACCATTCGTTGGTGGTGGTTGCTATTCTGTTAGCGATTAGCTCTGTTGAGCAAAGATGTTCTAAGTACACCACAAAGTATTGCTACAACAATCTATCACAACTTCCTGGATTTGTTTTGAATAGTAGGAAATTCTTGAGTCTCTTCTTACCATCATAAATCCTTCCTCATTCTGAAAGTGCCCTTGGTCTTAAAATGCATTCACAGATTTAGGCATGTGCAGGGCATAGGAAGTTATTTTTTAAGGTAATTCATTCACTTGTTATAAGATTCAAAAGGTAACTTGTTCCTCAGTTTTTGGTTAAGGCCTCCTTAAAGCGCATGCTGGGAAAGTTGGGGCACAGAAAATCTGGCCATTATTGAGGGGGAGGGGGGCTTCCCACCTTGCGCTTTAAGGAGGCTTCCATTCTTCTCACCTGGCACCTGCTGTTTCTACTCTAGAGTAAAAGGCACTATACTGCAGGCACTCATAGGTGTGCTCATTTCCAAGCCTGCCTCCAATCTATGCCAGGCTTTCATGTGGAGCAGATTTTTGTGCGGGGAGGGCACTCTTTGTTTTCTGTTCCCGAAGAAATTGAAGACTTGAGAGAAATGGTAGCAATTAATTCTGCGCACAACTCTACAAAATATATCTGAAAGTAACTGTGAAATGTAATTACAGTAGAAACATTGCCCTTTGTAACTCCACCCCAACATGTTATGTCATTACACTACAGTTGCCAAAAAAGAAATTGTTACAAGTAATTATAGAGAAGGGGAAGATTTGTGACAGGCGCCTCCTCTTTAGAACACTAAAAGGATATCATCTGCCTGTATTTGATAAGTAAGAAAGCATTTGGAAAAGGGGAGACCACAGTAAACAGATTCAATGAAAGAAGCTGCAGCCCTGAATTTGGAAAACCTGGCCAAAGCAGTTGGTTTGGGAACTTGGAGGTTTCTCATTCATAGAATCAATGTAAATTGAAGTAGATTTCATGGCAATTAGCAACAACCGATATGCATTTATCTCTTTCATTTTGCAACCAAAAAGGAAAGGTAATTCATAAATTTCATTAGGACTATAATAATCAAGCACATACATGCCTGGAGATAAATCATTCTGAATACAGTGGTCCATATTTCCAAATCACTCTTGATACAGTGAGACGGGTTTCCAAATGTGAAAAGAATTGCACTGCTCATTATAAATTGAAAATTCATAGTCCAGCTTTTCACCATTTCAGTTAAAGGACCATACAAGATAGTTTGCCCCTTACGCTTGAGTGACTGTGAATCTCTCTACATATATTTGCAATACACACAGAACCCCTCATATTAGCTGTAAATGGAACAACCCTTTGCTAAACTATCTGACAAAACCTTTGTTTAGCAAAAAAAAACTTTATATCAAGTTGCCCAGACCTGGTAAAGCCATCTTCCCCGATACAAAAGTAAACCAGCGGTTTCTCCATCTGCAGAATTAGACTTTGTCTTCTCCAAGAGGGATGCTTCATTTGGAAGGGCAGTCCTCTTCTCTGCGGTGGCATGACACCCACCAGCCAGGGTTAATAGCTCGCTAGTCTACCATATGTGTGATTCACAGTTGACCACGATGTAAAAATATAGGTTGCTTACCTGTAACCGTAGTTCCCCGAGTTGTCACCTGTGAATTCGCACATCCCCGGTGCCTGGCATTCCGGGTCATTTCGAAAAAATCTTCTTCAGGGCTCGCAAGCAGATAAATCATACAACCCCATGGTCATTCCCCCCCCCATCGGATGGCATACCTTGGATCTCCCCAGGACTAATACTCTACTATTGATGATGAATACCCATGGGGTTGTATGATTTGTATGCGCTACTGTCGTCGGCCACGGTGAGAGTTTCGGCTACCGCCCCCCTTTCCCAGCCTGGGAAGCCTTCGCGACACCTTTACGGCTCTGGCTCTTCATTTGCGGCTGTTCGCGACCAGCGCCACGCTTCGTTCTTCGGATTCCCGGACTTTATAGAAGCTCAACGCTGGATGTCATTGCAAGTTTCTATCTACGTTACTCACTCATCTCATTATCGACTGTTTGATTTAGTTTGATCACTAGGGCATGTGCCAATGATTATCTTAGAGTGAGAACGCTGTGCTATTATTTGTACTTGCATGTACTTGAGCTCCCAGAAGGGATTGCTAATACGCCATTTGGCCATTATTTTTGTTATAGATTTCTATGCATGAAGTGTATTATGACACAGAATTACTACCTGCTTAAACTGTTATTATCTGTCTAATTTGACCTGCTTAAACTGTTATTATCTGTCTAATTTGATGTGATATATTTGTATTGCTAAAGCTTGCAAAGTGCTTGATTATTTCAATATAATTTGTTGCTATTGAATTCAATATTATACTTTGTTTATAAAACGTGCATGCTGTTGTTTTTTCTGCAGTGCCTAAAGACCTTGGCCTGCACTTAAACACAATTGGCGCTGGCAAAATTACCATCTGTCAGCTGCAGAAGGCCACCTTACTGGGATCTGCACGCATTATTCACCGATACATCACATAGTCGTAGACACTTGGGAAGTGTTTGATGTGTGATCCAATACAACAGCCAGCAGAGTGTTGTATTGGATGAACTCATCTTGTTGTGTTTCAAATAATAATAATAAGAAGAAGAACAACAACAACAACAACAATGACAACATTAATAATAGGAGGCGAGAGCGACCACCTGTATCCTAGACCCCTGCCCATCCTGGCTGATAAAGGAAGCCAGAGTGGTTTGGCAGAGTGGGTAAAGGTGGTGGTTAATGCCTCCATTAAGGAGGGCAAGTTTCCAGCGAGCCTAAAAGAGGCTGTTATAAAGCCGCTATTGAAGAAACCATCACCTGACCCCACTCAATTAGACAACTTTGGGCCTGTTTCCAATCTCCCCTTTCTGGGCAAAGTCTTGGAACATGTGGTGGCCTCGCAGTTCCAGGGATTCTTGGTAGACACTGATGATCTAGATCTGGCACAGTCTGGCTTTAGACCAGGACATGGTACCGAAACAGCCTTGGTCGCCTTAGTAGATAATCTACGCCAGGAGCTAGACAGGGGGAGTGTGTCCCTGCTTGTTCGGCTGAACCTCTCAGTGGCCTTTGATACCGTCAATCACGGTATCCTTCTGGGACACCTCAGGAATATGGGACTTGGGGGAACTGTCTTGCAGTGGCTCCAGTCCTTCCTTGAGGGATGGTCTCAGAGGGTGTTGTTGGGGGACCCTGCTCGTCCTCACAACTGTTGACTTGTGGAATACCGCAGGGTTCTATACTGTCCCCTTGTTGTTTAATATCTACATGAAGCCGCTGGGGGAGATCATCCGGAGTTTTGGGGTCAGATGACATCTGTACGCAGATGATGTTCAGCTCTATCACTCCTTCCCACCTGTTGCTAAGGAGGCGGTGCAGGTCCTAAACCGGTGCTTGACTGCTGTATCGGCCTGGATGAGGGCGAACAGATTGAAACTTAATCCAGACAAGACAGAGGTACTCCTGGTCAGTCGAAAGGCTGAACAGGGAATAGGGTTACAGTCTGTGTTGGACAGGGTTACACTCCCCCTGAAGATTCAGGTTCGCTGTTTGGGAGCGATCCTGGACTCGTTGCTGTGCTTGGAATCCCAGGTCTCGGTGGTGGTCGGGAGAGCTTTTGCACAATTAAAACTTGTGCGCCAGCTGTGCCCGTTCCTTGGGAAGTCTGACTTGGCCACGGTGGTCCACACTCTAGTTACATCCCATTTAGACTACTGCAACGCTGTTGCAACCTAGACCTTGAGGATCCCTCAGTAAACCACCACAAAGCAGCCGTGATTAAATGCTTTATTTAGAATAAGAAGAAAGGGAAGAGGTAAAAATATAGTCCAATGATGCCTCCAGCATCCACGTATTGCAAGGCAATAGTTCTAGCAAAAAGATCCAATAAATGAAGAAATAGTCTTCAAACCCCAATGGGCTAAAATCCGTGATAAGTCCTTGGCAGAATACTTGAGTACGGTGACTTGGAGGCTTTATGGCCTAATCCTAGACTTGAGTTCCGTGGAGCTTGGCAATGAAAACTGAATGTTGGCACGAGATCCTGAGCGCCAACGGGACCCAACTTAAATAGGTCTTTCATTGTTTTGATCTCTGAGACGCTGACTGCATTGTAACTCTTTCCCATGGACAGTTTGGGGGCCTGTGTTTCCCAGGCCTCTCGAAGACAGCAAACAGGCTTGCTCATTAACAGTCGCACCTGGAGAAACAAGGGAAAGCGAAGCGTTGCCTTCCTAGCGCTTCTTATCAGTTTGGGAAGAATTCAGGCTGCGCCTGGCCTTGACTGTTGTTTGACTCGGGGGCCTTTGCAAAGGTGCTTTCTCAGCCCTGACTGGTAACTTGGATTTAACATGGCTTCTGACTGGCTTGGCTATAGAGTCAGGCTGGGGCATGACAAACGCTCTCTACATGGGGATGCCTTTGAAAACTTCTCGGAAGCTTCAATTAGTCCAACAGTCGGCAGCCAAGTTGCTAACAGGAGAGGCATACAGGGAGCGAACCACTCCTCTATTACATCAGCTTCACTGGTTACCAATCAGCTTCTGGGCAAAATTCAAAGTGCTGGTGTTAACCTTTAAAGCCCTAAACAGCTCTGGCCCAGATTACCTGTCCGAATGCATCTCTTGCTATGAACCATCACACAACTTAAGATCTTCAGGAGAGGCCCTGCTCTCAATCCCACCAGTCTCACAAATGCGTTTGGTGGGAATGAGAGAAAGGGCCTTCTCGGCAGTGCCCCCCCCCATCTGTGGAACTCCCTCCCTAAGGACATCAGGTTAGCCACTGCCCTCCTGTCCTTTAGGAGACAACTAAAAACCTGCCTGTGGGCCCAGGCATTTGACTAAGGTACTGAGCATTATAATGGCTGGACTTGATTTTTGTTGATGTGACGATATTGGAACTATTGGCTGAACTCTGGTTGTAACAGCATGTTAATGCGATAATTAATGTTTTTATTTATTATTTACTATTTTTATATGCCGCCCTTCTCAACCCCGAAGGGACTCAGAGCGGCTTACATCAAACAACAATACTGCCAGTCAAGGTGATTGATGTTTTTATAATATTTTGTACTAATTGTTTTTATTGATTGTATTTGTATAGCATCATTGATGCATTGTGAAGCCGCCCTGAGTCCCCCTGTGGGAGAAGGGCGGGGTAGAAATGAAGTAAATAATAATACTAATAATAATAATAGAGATTTAAAGATAGAACTGCAAAGACTCTGGCACTGTCACGATGCTGGGTCCTGGCCCGGCCCCTTAATCACACACACAGAGACGGTAGTCAATTAACTATTTATTGAGTAATAAAAAACAGGTGAAAAAGGTAAATGTCCAAGTAAAAGCAATTAGTCAAAAAGTGACTAGCAAAATTGTTAGGAGAAGCAGGAAAATGTTCCAGAACCAAGTCCATAAAAACAAAGTAAGCAAAGGAAGTCAAAGTTTTCAAAGGTATCCAAAAACAAGGTACAAGGTCCAAGAATGCTTCTTGGCAAGGCAAGCCAACACTGGCTCCAAGGATTCAGAACGCTTCACTCCCTTTGGTTCAGAAGTGGCCGTTCAACTGAGGGTCCGTTCCCACAGAACATATATTTCAGTTCCTCCTTTGTGAGACCAGCGACGCTCTAGGCTTCGCTGCCATTCCTTTCTATTGGACTCGATGCTCCTCCTGGGGTCAAAGCTCCTTCCCTCCCGGTCCACAGCTGTCTCACTATCTTCATGAGAAACGTCCTCCCTTTCTGTTTCCATTGACTCATCCCCCGCTGGTTCCCTGATTCGCTCTTGGGAACCTCTCCCACCTGGTTTCTCATACGAGTTATTTGAATCTGGGTCAGACTGACCTCCCTCGTCCTCGTAGGCCTCGGGCCAATCATCTTCCCATTGCAAGCTCTCTGTAGGAGATACAGACCCATCGACCCCATCATCCATTTCACCTGAATCACCATCAATCGGGTCCAAAGCAATTGGGACCCCCGGGGCATTCCCTGACACCCCCCGGCTGGACTGGAGGCTGGGTTGCTACAGGCACAAGCCAGTCAAGGTGGTCCCAGTGGTGATCGGCACACTGCGTGCAGTGTCTAAAGACCTTGGCCTGCACTTAAAAGCAATCTGTACTGACAAAATTACCATCTGCCAGCTGCAAAAGGCCACCTTACTCGGATTTGAACACATTATACACCGATACATCACACAATCCTAGACACTTGGGAAGGGTCCAACGTGTGTTCCAACACAACAGCCAGCAGAGTGTCTGCTGTGGAGTCATCTTGTTGTGTTTCAAAAAATGATGATGATGATGATATCAATTTCTTTGCCTTAACTAGCCTGCCAATCCTTTAGGAGCCAGAATATATTTTTGCAAAAACCATAAATTACATCAATTGCCTCTTCTAAAAAAAAATCTGCCTTAACTTACCCAGCACGTTCCAAGAGGAAACAATTTTTTCCTTTTTTTAAAAAAAAAAAGTTAAATTAACCCCCATATACATTAAGTTGTTTTGCACATTTTATTGGGAGCCGGAAGTGTGGGGATATCACCGTTTAGGCAGTCTCTATAGCTGTAAATGAATAATAAATAAGAGCAAACCTACATAACCTACAGAGCCAAACAGCCCAAAAAACTCACAGCAATCGAGTGATTCCGGCTGGTTTTGCAATTATATAGACATACAGTATACATAAAACATAAGTTCATCAATCTTATGACTATACATGCCCGCCCCCATCTCTTTATTCTCTCTCATCCCCATGCTCCCCTTCTCTGGAACCATCTCTTCTTCTAAAATCCTATCAAAAGTTCAACTCTATCACTCCTTTCTACCTACTACTAAGGAGGATGTTCAGATCCTGAACTGGTGCTTGGCAGCGATGATGGTCTGGATGAGGGCAAACAAACTCAAATTGAATCCAGACAGGACAGAGGTACTTCTGGTCAGTCGCAAGACTGAACAGGGCATAAGGTTACAGCTTGGGAGTTCTGGAGTCATCGCTGAGCCTGGAACCCCAGGTTTTGGCAGTTGCTAGGGGGCTTTTGCAACAATTAAAACTTGTGCACTAGTTGCACCCATACTTTGGGATGTCAGACTTTGCCACTCTATGTGAGGTTGCTTTTGAAGACTATTTGGAAGCTTCAACTGGTCCAACAAGTGGCAGCCAGATTGCTCACTGGAGCGGGCTACAGAGAGTATACAACCTCCCTGTTGCATTAGCTCCACTAGCTGCCAGTCGGCTATCTTCTCATGATGTGGCCAAAGTACTTCCTCTTTGCCTCTAATAGCCTTCCCTCCAATGAGCAGTTGGGCTTCATTTCCTGGAATATGGACAGGTTTGATCTTCCGGTCCAAGGCACTCTCAGAATTTTCCTCCAACACCACATTTCAAAAGCATCTATCTTCCTTTGCACAGCTTTCCTTATGGTCCAGCTCTCGCATCCATAGGTTACTATGTAGGGGCAAAGAAACCAAAGTATTTCCCAAAATGCAGGAACCCCCCTTTCTAATGGGGAGGGTGAGGAAGGCTTCAGGACACCATGAAAGTTGAAACTTCAAAGTGCAAAAAAACCTATTTATTGTGAGGCCATAGCAATAACAACAAACAAGCATACAGGAATACAATCAAAGGGTTTGTTGCCACCCCCAATGGGGCTGCAGAGCTTTGATCACTTTGGTAGTCAATGGCATGTCCATTTTCCTTGGTTCCCAAAGACAAATCATTCTAGCAATACAGTTGCTCATTGGTTGTTTATTATTTTGATTGACATAATAGCATATGTGGGATCCTAACAATGACAAAACTATAGCACAACTATAGTCTAGTATTCTCTGACCATGACTGTATCCTGAGCAACTAGGAAACTAACTAACTAACCACTAGCTAATCGGTTTTGTCCAGATGTACTGCTATCCTTGAAAAATGACTTACTCTCTGCAGCACTGATCTCTTAAATAACCAGCATTTTCTTTTAAACAAAGGCCTTCTGCAGAAACAGACCAATATGGCAGTAAATCAGGACATATGGGCTCTGGGAACATCTCTGAAAATTCCTTTTTTAAAGCCATGTCCGCTCTAATCTTTCCTTTCATCTCTTTTAACTCCGCTGTTCTGTTGGGGTTTACTATACACTTGTTATGTTTGGTTATTTGTACTCCTATTATTATCTATTTCTGGCTTATATATTCATTATATTGTACTTCTATTATTATCTTGACTTTTCTTCACAAACGCTTTCTCAAGAAACATCCCATGCTTTCTACAAACACATTGATGATTCAGAGGTTGGATGTGTCCTTCGAGCCTGTGCAAAGGATTTTTCTGGTGGAGCGCAGCGTGCACAGAACTGGCCTCACCCTTTAAACCAAAGGTTCATCTGCCAGGGACTAGCAAGCATGGACAGTGGTAGCGAGGTCCTCAGGTCGTAGGTTTGGCTTGAGTTTCCTTCTCTTAGATGGTTGACCTTACAGGGTTAAACGAGCACCATCTGCCCGGGTTTGAAATCAGAGTTTTCCTTCTCTTAGGATGGTTGCCAAAAGGCTAGAGCAGTGTTTTTCAACCTTTTTTGAGCTGTGGCACATTTTTTACATTTACAAAATCCTGGGACACACCACCAACCAAAATGACACAAAATGACACTCTAACACAGTAATACATATAGTTAATATGTTTTTAAATGTATTTATACACTCAGTGTGAAACCTGAACCTGTTTCGATGAACACAAGATAAATATCCTGGCAGGAATGGCAGAAAGACACAAACTTCCCACATAGAACTCCCATAGCCAAGAGCAAATACTATAAAAGTTTGGTGGGCATTGACCTTGGGTTTTGGAGTTGTAGTTCACCTATATCCAGAGAGCACTGTGGCCTCAAACAATGTTATGTTATGTTGTTGTTTGTTTTCTATCCAGAATCACAATGTTGGAAGGAGGGTCCCTAAAACACCACTTTACTTCAGGTCCCTTCCTAAAGCCTGAGGCCCTTTCCTGCTTAAATGGCTGAACCTGACTGCTGGAATGATCGCACCAGGAAGTTCCAAGTTTGCCCATGCCAGGCCTCTTCCTCCCCTTCCCCTTTGCGCCCTTTCTTCCCCCTCCTGCCGACACTTACTTTTTCTCCACTCAGTGTGCCACGGCACACTCACACTGCCCCCTCGGATCAAAATGGGAAACACTGGGCTGGGAAGAGGGAGCCCATCCTTTCCCACGGCACACCTGATGATGACGGCGTGTGTCTGTCACTGACCCATCCTGCCCTTTGTCTGTGACCTGTTGTGACCTGGGCATGGGAGGCCCTACCGGTGGCTATTATGCCACCGCCAGCATAGCTCACAGCTTCATTAGGGTACGCAAGCCTCTCCCCCACAACAAGGGGCACCAACGGAGAGGTTTATTATTATGCCGCAATATATAATGCACTACCAGTATTATAAGAGAGCCTTACACACTCTCCCACATCCTTGCAACCTATTTGCAAAAGCAAGCTCAAATGGGAAATTAGTATTATTAATATTATTATATGTATTGTAATTATATATACCCCGCTTTATCTCCCCAAAGGGGACGCAAAGCGGCTTGACATAAAAGCATTGATATCCCATTTTAAAAATACAAATATTAAAACTATTAATAATAATGCTAATTAATATAATAATATTAGTACTCATTACCAATTAATATTTATTAATATTAATCTTGAGTATTAATAAATAATAATTGGTAACAATTACTTAATATATTAATATTTAATATTATTAATATTAAATATTAAAACTAGCATTAAAATACAGTGCAAATCCATAAAAAACATGAAACCATTGCAGTTTCCATCACAGTAATTATAATAGTATTTATATAACTATCATAATATTATATGATATAATATGATAGTTATTTATATATTATTAAATAATTATGATAATAATATATAAATAATGCGGCTTCAGAGCTAACAGGAGCACCACTGATATGTTTTTTGCCCTTAGACAACTGCAAGAGAAATGTAGAGAGCAGAACAAAGGACTCTATGTAACATTTGTCGACCTCACCAAAGCCTTCGACACTGTGAGCAGAAAAGGTCTGTGGCAGATCCTGGAACGTCTAGGATGTCCCCCCAAATTCCTCAAAATGATTATCCTGTTACATGACGGCCAGCACGGTCAAGTCAGATATGGCGATGCTCTCTCGGAGCCCTTTCTCATAACTAATGGAGTGAAACAAGGTTGTGTTCTTGCACCAACCCTATTTACAATCTTCTTCAGCATGATGCTCCAAAGGGCTACGGCAGACCTACAAGAACACGGCATATATATATGCTATCATACTGATGGTAGCTTGTTCAACTTAAGCCGTCTGAGGGTTTGCACTAAGACTCTAAACCAGGGGTGCTCATTAGTTAGCTCGGGAGCTACTAGATCTTCAGCCCTCTTCCAGGTGATCTTTGGGCCTCACTAGCCGGATGGGGCACTTCTGCCATGCACGCGCACTCCTGCTGCTGGCTTTTGCTCTCGCGGTGCTTCTTTTGCCTGCGGGGCATTGCAGGAAGAAGGAAGCACGAGGCGGGGCCTCTGGAGGGAGCGCCCTGCCTCTTTCTCATCCAGAAGCAGCTGTGCAGCCTCCGTTGCCGGCGAGACAGGCAGGGCGGAGCACTCCCTCTGGATGCCCCGCCTTGTGCTTTCTCCTTCCTGCAATGCCCCGCAGGTGGAAGAAGTGCTGCACGGGCGGAAAACAGCAGCAGGGGCGTGCGCGGCGGCAGGAGCGCGCGGCGGGGGCAGGTAGATCTTCTGAACTTGATTGCTTTAAGAGTAGCTCGCATGCTAAAAAAGTGTGAGCACCCCTGCTCTAAACTATCTAGTCCATGAGCTGCTTTTTGCTGACGATGCTGCCTTTGTCGCCCACACAGAAGCAGCCCTGCAGTGCCTGACATCCTGCTTTGAAACAGCTGCAGAGCTGTTTGGGCTGGAAGTCAGCCTGAAGAAAATGGAAGTCCTCTACCAGCCCGCACCACAAGAAGAACACCATCATCCTCACGTCAGCATAGGCACATCTGTGCTTAAGTCCGTTCAGCAGTTCACCTACCTGGGAAGCATCATCTCTTCAGATGCCAAGATTGACAAAGAGATAGATCACAGATTATCAA